>JARJEC010113433.1:0-14472 GCA_030264575.1 Tachinus sp. AB-2021
AGTACTCTGTGTGCAAATACAGATTTCATGTTCTTTCTTCTGATATCACGCATCCTAAGTATTTAAATTTTGTGCAGTTCTTTATAATTCTTCCAGACCAATGTTCTTGTTTTTGTCATATGTTCTTAGTTTTTGTTTTGTTCATATTTATTCCATACTATTTATACTTTTACCCTTGCTTGCTTAGTATGTGTAGTCCAAATCTTTTTTTAGTACTCTGTGTGCAAATACAGATTTTGTGTTCTTTCTTCTAATATCACGCATCCTAAGTATTTGCATTTTGTGCAGTTCTTTATAATTGTTCCAGACCAATATCCTTAGTTTTTGTCATATGTTCTTAGTTTTTGTTTTGTTTATATTTATTCTTTACTGTTTATACTTTTTTCCTAGCTTCCTTAGCATGTGTAGTCCTAATCATTATTGATGTTTGCAATGCTGACTTGGTCAACCACAAAAATAGAATCAGAATATTTGTTCTCCATTTCTATACCAATTCTTGCACATTTTTCATACAGGTCTTTATTTTAAATAGTGTGGGCAACATCCCTCTTTGAGATTCTTTGTAATTGTGAAGGGTTCGGATATTTATAAGTTTTACTTTACCCTTTGGGTTCTTATATATGTTCAAGATTGTTCTTATATATTCTTCACTGAGGTCAATCTTTGCCAACATTATAAAAAGTTTCATCGAGCGCACTGTATTGTGGTTTTTTTGGAGATCTATGAATAAGAGTTATGTAAGCTGATATTAATGATATTAGGACTTTACTTCTCGAAAACCACTTTGTTGTTACTCTATATCTTTTTATTCCTCCTCTTTATTATCATACCATACAATGTCCGCATTGCACTGGTGACACTTATTCTATGTAGTTTTTACAAAGTTTCTTTTATCACTTTATTTATATATTGGAGTCATATAACTTATATTCCAGTTCTGTGAAAAGATTTTCCATTTTCCAATTTCTGGTTTGTTTCAATAGTTCGATGGGAGTCTTGAGATTTTTTATAACCATTAATATGTTTTTAAATTCAGGCCTATTTCATTCCTAAGTTTATTTCTTTTTGTCTTTATTTAAACTGTTCTCTTCCCTTAAAAGTTGTATGTAATGCTCTTGCTTACTAGTTTTTTGGTCGGTGCAACAATGAAGAAACAACGTGGCAAGAGATAAGTAGTTGAAAATATGTAAATAATGAAATTCGATGTAAAAGAATATTTTTTAATTTGTATATGTTAAAAGGTGTTTATAATTGATGTACGTAAATTTTCGAGGTCGAAAAACAAAGAAATAAACAGTTATTATTAATTATTATTACCAGTTTTTTTCTTCTATCAAAATTAACCTTTTTCTTTCATAAATTTTTTATAGCTTTTTAGGCTAATTCTACTTTTGAACCTCTTATACATATCTCAATCTCTTCACACTCTCTTTCCACATCTAGTTTTTTCTTCAGGCACTTCTTTTTCAACTTTTTTATCGATTCGAGCGTATGTATATATTAGTGTCATCAGGATTTTTAATCAGGATTTTTAATCAGTCATTTTATTTTCTTACACTATTTCTTTACTCAATTGTTTCCGTTATTCTGATTCCTACTATTTTGGCTTTTGGCTTTGGCTGGTTTTCTGATGTCCCATAACTTTCTTGGTTGCTTGATGCACACATTCTTTAATTAACAATATTTTAATTCGGTATTCATATCTTTTCTCATCCTTCTTTCAAGTTTGGCAGCTGGCCTCAATTTATACGGAAATTTTGTCGATTTTTGTTTTAAACTCCAGACTGTATCTTTTTTTGTTTCCGTCTTTAGAAGCGAGGCAATAGACCTTTTTTTGATTTACTGCTGGATCTTCTGGAGTTACTATTTTTGCAATCATCGAATGCGAATGTTAAATCCACTTTTTGCGCTCTGGTACTCCGTCTTGTGTCTTTAATTTTGAATTGTTTCTTTGGATTAAGTAGGCTTTTGTTTTTTGTGGGTTGTGTCTATGTAAACTTGTGTATGTTTTTATGTGGAAACAATCCATTCATTAGCTTCAGACTCAGATATTGACATAGGTCATAAGTCGTTGTCCAATTTAATTTAAGTATTCTTTACCGTACGATTTAATCGTCTCATTATTTACAGAGGCAGGTATTGACATAGGTCTTAAGTCGTTCGAAAATTTCATTTAGGTTTTTTTTTCATACGTTTTAACTATCACATTATGTTCTTTTTGTGCTACTCTGTCGTTTAAATTTTCTACTTGGATTTTATCTAATATAGAAGGGCAAAAAGCATATCATTTTGCCCTTCTTTGTATTTAGGAACACGTTTGTTGGTCTTTCATAAAATGCATCTTTTACGCTATTTTCATCTTAACTTGTTTCGTACACACATATTATGACTACGCAAGCTTTTCTTTTTTATTTCCAAGATTTTTATATTTTGATTTATCTTTTCTCACCTCTTTTTGCTGTTTTTGTGTTTCTTGTGCACGGCTGTAGAAACCCATCTTTTTACTCTTTCACTTTTCTACACTCCGCTTAAGAAATGGACGTATTCATCAAATTTATTAGTTTAATGAATTTTATTTTATCATTAAATGAAACTTATAAAATCGAAATTGTTAGCGACTCGTTTTTCTCAGAAATTATAAAAATGAAAAGTATGTTTTTTAAGTTAATACTTATAAAATTATTTTCAAAATTATAAGAATATTTGTCTAAAAATCGATGTTTTTTTTGGTACCCGCATAAAAGCTACGTTATTAGAAGATTCCTATTTTTTTATTGTTTAAATTTATTTGGAAAATCAATGCATTTTCTCCGAACAAGTTCAAATAAAGAAACCATTAACGCAATTTCTATAATAAAACTTATGGAAAAATAAGAAATACTGTATCTATTTATTATCTTGGAATTAAAGAAAAATAAGTAATATTGAAACTATTTATTATTTTGGAATTAGTTCTAATCAAAATTGAAGCATGGGCGAAAAAGTTTGTAAGCCTAGGAAAATAGTTCTTTTACAATTTGTTTGTTCTATTTAAATGCCGAATAAAATATTAATTTTCAATTATTTTTCATAAAAAGATTCAAATAATTTGCCAACATTTTCATGATTTTTGTTGCAAGCGAGTACACCATCCACCCCGCGGTTGAACACTTACATTTTTATTACAATGTTTTATTTAATATCATTTTTGAAATTATATAATAAAAAATTGTAAAATTTATTTATTCTATGGCAATATTTCTATGGTCCAAAATTATTTAATGCGCTGCCCCAAGAAGTAAAGTTCCTATAATACCATTTAGAAATGCGATTCAATTGTCATTTCATTCAAAGTTCAATTTGCAGTCTAAAGCAATTTTCAGCGTGGACGATTGTATTTTTAGATTTTAAATTGCAATCATTTTGTCTTTTTTCTCTAGTTTGTAAATTATAAATTAAATGGTTGCAATCTATATAATGCATATTTAAAATTGACATTTGTAAACATTTTTGTTCTGACAATAATTATTATTATTATTATTATAATTTTCGAAATTTATTTTTAAACCTTATTAAAGTGGTGCTTAGGCTATATTTTTGAAAGCGTCGGAATATTTTTTTAAACATTTGCAGCTTCAGCATTGCTTAAATGAAGTTCGCTGTTATTTAATCATTTTGCAATAAAAAAAAATCTTTAACATAAAAAACTTAAACATAAGAAAATAAAATATGTTAAAACTCAGAGCCTATAAAGTGAAGCCTAGAGTATATTTTCCAAAAATTTGACAAGATAATTTTAACATTTGTAGCCTTAGCATTGCTTTAATCAAATTCGTTATTTTTCAAATCGTATTAAAATTTAAAAAACTGTAAAAAATATTTATAATTTTAAAAATTTATTTTTAAACCCAAAATCTGTTAGAGTAGTGCCTAGATATGTTTTCTAAAAATTCTGCAAGAAAATTTTGACATTTGTAGCCTCAGCATTGCTTTAATCTAGTTCGTTATATTTTTAATTATTTTGAAATTCAAAAAATTGTAAAAATGTTTATGCTTTTTAAAATTTATTTTTAAACCCAAAATCTGTTAGAGTAGGCCCTAGATATATTTTCCAAAAATTCTGCAAGAAAATTTTGATATTTGTAGCCTCAGCATTGCTTTAATCAAGTTCGTTATTTTTTAAATCATTTTAAAATTCAAAAAAATGTAAAAATGTTTATAATTTTTAAAATTTATTTTCAAACCCAAAATGTACAAAAGTAGTCCCTAGATATGTTTTCTAAAAATTCGACAAGAAAAATTTGATATTTGTAGCCTCGGCATTGCTTTAATCAAGTTCGTTATATTTTAAATCGTTTTAAAATTCAAAGAATTGTAAAAATGTTTATAATTTTTAAAATTTATTTTTAAACCCAAAATGTGTAAAAGTAGTCCCTAGATATGTTTTCTAAAAATTTGGCAAGAAAATTTTGACATTTGTTGCCTCAGCATTGCTTTAATCAAGTTTGTAATTTTATAAATCGTATTAAAATTCAAAAAAATTGTAAAATTTTTTTATAATTATAAAATTTATTTTTAAACTCAAAATCTGTTAGAGTAGTCCCTAGATATGTTTTCCAAAAATTAGGCAAGAAAATTTTGACAATTGTAGCCTCAACATTGCTTTAATCAAGATTGTTATTACTTAAATGATTTTATAAATTTATCAATTGTAAAAAAATATTTTTAAATATATTTTTAAACTCAGTACCTGTTAAAGTGGTGCCTAGACTATATATTCCAAAAATTCCGAAAGAAAAATTTGAGGTTTGTAGCCTCAGCATTACTTTAATCAAATTCGTTAAAAATATATGTAATTTTTAAAATGATTACTAAACTCTTTACTTTAAAGCGTTGCCTGGACTATATTTTGCCAAAATGCGACAGTTATATTTAAATATTTGTAGCCTTAGCATTGCTGTTATCAAGTTCGTTATTTTTAAATCATTTTTGTAACTGAAACAATTGTAAAAAATTATGATAGTTTTAATTTTTTATTAAATGTTATTTTTTTATGAAACTAAGAAAAATGTGTATCAGCTATGCTCAACAAATTTTAAAGATCTGTGTTGACTTTTTCGAGGTTGTTAATTTTTTTAACTGCAATTGATCTCATGCTAAAATAATTTATTATTTGCGGTATATTTGAGAACTTGTAATTGGTGAAAAAAGTTTAACTTAGTTTAAGAATAGCAGCAAAGAACTTATTATATCTCAATATTCCATGTTCAGCAGCACTAAAACACTATCCGAACAAAAATGTTCTAAAACGAACTTGCGTAATGCAAACTAACGACCGATTTATTAATTAAAAAATCGCACACAAAAAGTAATGGATATAAATGTTTCGATACATATTTCCGCGAAAAATATAAAATCCACGTAATAAAAAAATACATCCAGCGAACGGTGTATGTATGAATGCGTATTGATTATGGCCGGGACTATCATTAAAAATAATGAATGGCTAATTAATATTAAGAGGGATTTTATTCGGGATCCATTTTTGCCCGAATGTGAATTCGAACAAAAATTAATGAATATATTATTTAAATCGCCGCCCAGCAAATATATTTTTTGAGTGCTGTAATTTTTGATGTGGATAATAATCCTCGGCATGGAATTTTACAAATAATTTCATAAAAAGGGGAAATAACATGTATATTTTTTCATTATCCCGTGCATTATTTCATTATTCGATAATGATTTTGTCGCAGCTGTACTATTGTGAAATTATTAATTAAATAGGATCTTCATCGAATGAAAGTTCAAACGGTTATCGGTGGGGTCCTGCCAACAGGATAACAAGGATTATGCGACCTTTGCTAATTCTAGTTTGATATACTAAAATATACAGATATAAACTTAATCTTTAAGTAATGCCTGCTCCATCATCATTTTCATAAGAATGTCCAATACATATTTATATGCAACCTACATCGCCGCCGTTTGTATAAATCCAACATTCACTTTTTCCGAGAAATATTATACCCACTGCTTAAAGTATTATTATTGCCATTATTATTTAAAAAAACACACTGGAAATAATAAGAGCAATTCCACATTTCTGCACATTATCAACACCGTGCAATTAAAAAGCAATTTTCAAGATTCATTTCCGTTATTAAATGCGGAGTGCTATTAATTTATTAAATTTACCATTAACTTGGAAGTGTTCTAATTATATGTGTATGCATTTATAATGCCGTAATTGTTTTTGAAATTAACTGCACAAATATGGCAGACAAATTAAAATAATATTTACTCATAAAAATACAATTAATTATTAAAATTTTAAAATGCAAGATACCAAGAAAAATTTGATACTAATGTTATTATAATGATGAAGTTGTGTGAGAAATAAAGGAGAAACTGTTAGTGGAGGAAATATAATAAAATCCTCACCCTCGCCAATTTACAAGCCATACATTTTAACACGATGACTTGTGTTATTTTTTACACCTCGTCTACCGCGGAAAAAAAGCATGCAGAGGCGTCGGTTTAATTTATTTGAGGGTCAAGAAATATATTCTAAACGCGGACAATAAGAGGGCAATTGAAGGTATCCGGCGCTCCATATCGATCCTGCCGGACCTTCCAGCCGCTGCGGCCGCCGAGATAACAAACCGGCGAGAGGGTCGAAAGAACGATTGCATACAGTAATCGCTTTGCCACCTTCTGAATCAAACCACCCTAAACCCGCCCACACTATCTTATATTGCCAATTGAAAAGAGGGTGGCCTTCACAAAAATATACAACATCAATTTTTAAAACCCTTGATGAATTGTTGCCAACCGAATTGATATGACTATATATTTGCCGGGATTCTCCAAAATGATTTTTGAAAGCAAAAATAATTTCCGCCTGCGTTTGCAGATGATATATGAAAATAATAAGTAATTAGAATAAACAAAGCGGTCAGCTTAAAAATAGATATGAATTTAATGGATATCTCTTTCCGTCTCTATCAAACCAACAAAAAAAGTAAGCTCTTGGTGGCTCTCACACTCCTGCACACACACATACACCGGCCAATAATGATGATTTATTTCACAGTAAAAATTGCAGGGCTCGCCAGTGCATGAGTAATATTCTGAAGCGTTCAAAGCATAACGAGTGGGTAACTGGGGAAAAAATACCCCCACAAACGCACAAAAAAAATTGGCCACTATATTATATTTTTACGGGGCATTAAAATAATAAAACGGTTATAATTGGCATGAGGATCGCGGATTTTTTATGTGTTAAAATGTAGGGTCGCTCCGAGAGGGCACAATGGGCGAGATGTGCCTGATAATTGTTTGCTACAACAAAATGGGCAACGTTTAATGCCCCGGAGATGTATAAAACGTTTAATCACTTTGCAGAAATCGCGTGAAATGATAATAATATAGGTCATCTTAATAACATTTTGCATTTTTATTTCTTTGAATTGATTTGCTAATAGAATTTGTGTTATTAATGCTAACATGACTCCAATAAAAATCTTTATAAAACGCACCGTAAAATGATTTGTGGAATTAAAAAAAATATATATATATATATATTTTTTATTATAACGAACTTGATTAAAGCAATGCCGAGGCTATCTGCAAATGTCGAAATATTTTTGTTTTTTTTTTATATACAGTCTAAACACCACTTAAAAGGTTTTGAGTATAAAAATAAATTTTGAAAAATATAAATATTTTTTACAATTTTTTGAATTTCAAAAATGATTTAAAAAATGACGAACTTGATTAATGCAATGCTGAGGCTACCAATGTTAAAATTATCTTGTCAAATTTTTTGAAAAATATTCTTTAGGCCCCACTTTAATAGGTTTGGGGTTTAGAAATATATTTAAAAAATTATAAATATTTTTTATAATTTCTTTAATTTCTAAAATGATTTAAATAATATCATGATTAAATCAATGGGGCTACAAATATCAAAATCGAACTTGTGGAAAATATAATCTGGACAATAACCTTAATATGTTGTGGGTTTAAATATAACTTTTAAAAACTATAAATATTTTTTATATTTTTCTTTAGTTTCAAAAATGATTTAAATAGTAACGATCTTGATTAAAGCAATGCTGAGGCTACAAATATCAAAATTGAACTTGTGGAAAATATAGTCTGGGCACTAACCTTTATATGTTGTGTGTTTTGAAAACTATAAATATGTTTTATAATTTTTTTTAATTTCAAAAATTATTTAAAAATAACGGACTTGATTAATGCAATGCTGAGGCTACGAATGTCAAAACTATTTTATTGATTTTTTGGAAAATACAGCCTAAACAAAGTGATTACTTTAATAGGTTCTTGGATTAAACATTATAAATATTTTTTACAGTTTTTTAAATTTTTAAAACGATTAAATAATCGTTAAAAATTAAGAGATTAGAAATTAAATCGCTATCTTGATTAAAGCAATGCTACAAATGCAAAAATATTCTTGTAATTTTGAAAATACGGTCGAGGCACATTTTTAATAGATCCTGAATTTAAAAATATATTTTAAAAGTTTTCTTTAATTTTAGAATTGCTAAAATGATTTAAATAATAAGGAATTTGATTAAAACAATGCTGAGGCTACAANCTAAAATGATTTAAATAATAACGATCTTGATTAAAGCGATACTGAGGCTACAATTGTCAAAATTTTCTTGTCGAATTTTTAGAAACTACAGTCTATGCACCACTTTAAAAGGTTTTGAGTTTAAAAATAAATTTTGAAAATTATAATTTTTTTTACAAATTTTCAATCTTTAAAATTATTTAAATATTAACGAACTTGATTAAAGCAATGATGAGGCTTCAAATGTTAAAATTATTTTGTCAAATTTTTGGAAAATATACTTCAGGCCCCACTTTAATAGCTTCTGAGTTTAGAAATATATTAAAAAATTATGAATATTTTTTGCAATTTTATGAATTTCTAAAATGATGTAAATAATAACGATTTTGATTAAATCAATGCTAAGGCTACAATTGTCAAAATATTCTTGTAAATTTTTTGGAAAATACAGTTTTTATACACCACTTTAAAAAGTTTTGAGTTTAAAAATAAAATTTGAAAATTGTAAATATTTTTTAGTATTTTTGAAATTTCAAACATGATTTAAATAATAAGGAACTTGATTAAAGCAATGCTGAGGCTACAAACGTTAAAATTATCTTGTCAAAATTTTTGAAAAATATACTCTATGCCCCACTTTAATAGGTTCGGAGTAGAAATATATTTAAAAAATTATAAATATTTTTTGTTGTAATTTTTTGAATATCTAAAATGATTTAAATAATATCGATCTTGAATAAAGCAATGCTGAGGTTACAATTGTCAAAATATTCTTATCCAATTTTTGGAAAACACAGTCTCTGCATCACTTTAAAATATTCCGAGTTTAAAAATAAATTTTGTAAATTGTAATTATTTTTTACGAATAAATAATCACTATCTTGATTAAGGCAATGCCGAGGCAACAAATATAAAAATATTTTTGTAAAATTTTCAGAATATACAATGGAGGCACCACTTTAATAGATTCTAAGTTTTAAAATATATTTTAAAAATGTTTAATACTTTTTAGCGATTTTTGAATTTCTAAAATGATTCAAATAATAACGATCTTAATTAAAACAATGCTGAGGCTACAATTGTCAAAATATTCTTGTCGAATTTTTAAAAAATATAATCTATGCACCACTTTAAACGGGCTTGAGTTTAAAAATAAATTTAGAAAATTATAAATATTTTTTACAATTTTTTTTTAATCTCTAAATTTATTTAAATATTAACGAATCAATTAAAGCAATGCTGATGCTACAAAAGTCAAAATATTCCTATCCAATTTTTGGAAAACACAGTCTATGCATTACTTTAAAATAATCTGAGTTTAAAGATAAATTTTTAAAATTTTAATCATTTTTTACTATTAAATAATCACTATCTTGATTAAAGCAATGCTGTGACAACAAATGTGAAAATGTTCTTAACAAATTTTCGGAATATACAGTCGAGGCACCAATTTAATAGATTCTGAATTTAAAAATATATTTTAGAAGTTATAAATATTTTTTTTGCAATTTTTGAATTGTTAAAATGATTTAAATAATAAGGAATTTGATTAAAACAATGCTGAGGCTACAATTGTCAAAATATCCGTGTCAAATTTTTGGAAAATACAGTTTATGCATCATTTTATGGGTTTTGAGTTTAAATATAAATTTTGAAAATTTAAAATATTTTTTGAATTTCTAGAATTATTTCAATATTAACGAATTGATTAAAGTAATGCTGAGGCTACAAATGTCAAAATTATTTTGTCGAATTGTTTTAAAATGTACTCTGTCACATTTGTTTATAAGTTCTAACTTAAAAAATATATTTTAAAAATTATAAACATTTTTGCAAGTTTGTGAATTTCAAAAATGATTTAAATAATTACGAACGTTATTAAAGCAATGATGAGGCTATAAATAAAATATTTAGAAAATAAAAGTGAATTTTGAAAAATAAATCTTGAAAATTATATTATATATTTTTTTGAATCTCTATAATGATAACAACGACCTTCTTTAAAACAATGCTGACGCTACAAATAACAAAATATTCTTGAGGAATTTTTCGAAAACATAGTACAAGCTCCACTTTAATAGGTTCTTGTGAGGTTAATATAAACCAACCGAGGTTTACAATAACTGTCATCATTAACAGAAGGTATTTTTTTAAGAATATATAATTTTATTAACATTAATTGATAATAAAGCATCTCAGAAGATTCAAAAATATCATAATAGCTTCTGAGGTATAGTTGTTTTGAGTGTTTTTGGCAAGAAAAAATTACTGAGTAGGGTGTCAGCACAATTGAGATTAAACAGGAGTGGAGCCTGAAGAGCCGTTTGGACCACAAGCTAAATTTTTTGGGTAAATTAAAATGTTAACATATTCCGTACTCTTTAAATGATTTTTTAGGCATCATTGCAAAATCCAATGTGCACAGATCGAACATGTCTAATAATTACAACATTAACGACTTTTGGAAAATGGCCAATAAGATTAATAAATAGTAGGGCGAGTGGTGGGTTGCAAAAATTCATAGGTTGGTCCAGTGGTTAATACTATTGTGACCAGCTCACCACCCGGTTATTATATAATCAAAAAAATGGACTTCAAACCCTCCAGAGATGTTCCAACAATTTTAATCACAAACGAAAGGTTTAATATCTAATTTATTGACTAATAAATAGCTGGGCGGGCGGGTGTGTTGCAAATATTAATAGGATGGTCCTGTGGTTAATGCTATCGTGAGGTGGAGATTATTTGTTTTTGTGACCGACACAAAATACACCTTAGAATATTATATCCACCAGAGTTTCTACAAATTTAATAACAAAATCATTTTCTTGATTAATAATTAATAGCTGAGCGGGTCAGAGTAGTAGTTGGGTATAATATTCTAAGGTGTTAGCATTTTGTGTTTTGCTTTTTTATTAAAGTATTGTATTTAGAAAATATTGTACTTCAAATCAACAAAATTGTAGGTCCAAAGATAAAGCTTAAAAACGCCTGATCCATCTGTGCTGAAGATATCTATACCTTTTTCATCTTAGTTCCCTAACAACTTATCTCTTCTATCTTAAAAGGCTGTGTACGCCTGGGATAGAATAACTGTTCATTCTTTGATCACCTAATAGCGGGCCGAGCGAGTGGGTTGCAGTAGTTAGAAGAGCCGTGAAGACTTGAGATTTAAATCTTTTTGTTTTGAATTTTTATGTAGATGTTGTTTTAGAAAATTATTTTTGTTGTGTTACATACAACGGCGGTTCTCAAACTGTTGGACGCGCGAAAGAAATGAATCCAATCTCTGAATGACAATTGATTTGTGGATGGATGGGTCACATAAATTAAAAGTATTTTGAAAGAAAGTTTTAATTATATTTCAATTGCCGTTAAGAATAGTTTTAATTTATCTGACCCGCCCAGTCACCCAACTGTTGTGTCTTCTAGAAATTGGATATTAATCCCATTTTATATTATTATTTGACAACCAACATTCATCTTTTGTGATTCTATTGTTTAAAAAAATCTCAACAGGTGAAGGATAATATCTAATTTCTGGATTACGCAATAGCTGGGTGGGTGGACGGGTAACATAAATTAGAACCATTGGCATTTGCAATATAATTATTAAATAAAATAATAATATAATTATTAAATAAAATAAATATTGATATTTTACATTTCTTGTTTTTGAATGTTGACAAACAAGATTTAGAATGAGAATGGAAAAAAATTCAAAAATGATCACCTTATGATATATATATGAAAAGCGTTGTAGTTGAAAATAAATTAATTTTGCTAAAAATCATTTTCTTTTCATTATATACGTATTTAAATAATAATTTTGAATGTTTAATTAATAGTTTCAATGTTTTTTACTCATTTAAGCAATGTTTTGAGTTCTTGATTTTAAAAATGTTCAACTATTGAAGCTTTGTCACATAAAGCGTTGTAGTTTAAAATAAATAAATTTTGATAAAAATCATTTTCTTTTCATTATATACGTATTTAAATAATAATTTTGAATGTTTAAATAACAGCTTCAATTTTTTTTACTTATTTAAGCAATGTTTTGAGTTCTTGATTTTGAAAATTTTAAGTATTGGAGTTCTGTCGAGTTTTTGTGCAATTTAGAACCGCATCGGTCGATTGTAACAATTTTCATAAAATCTATTATGTTGATAATGAATAATAACTAAAATATTTTTTTAATTTTTATTCAAGATACATGTAACCAACTTAATTTCTAATCTTTATTATTTGTTGCAGGTAAGTGAGCGAGGCAAGAAAATTAAAATTAAATAAGAGTAAGTTATATGAAGAACTTTTGATTTGCAATATAAACATTTTTTATATTAAACTATTATATAAATATAGTTTTGTTATCTGAATATCATATTCCTTCAAGAAGCTACTATAAATCCAAAAAGACAACCTTATAAAATGTAGCTATACCCATTTTAAGTGAATTTAAGATGATTAATATTAATAGTATGGTTTTGGTAGTTTGAGACTTTACAAATGAAATATACCGAGCTTTCCAAAAGTCCCCAGCTCCGTCGCGGGACTTTTGGAAAGCTCAGTTTTGAACGAGAAAAAAATTATTACCTTTAAAATAAAGTGAAACTCGACAGCGGTTCATATTTAAATGCTGGGATGATCATGCCCCAAAAAATTTAGATGGAATTTCTCAAAGTTACCTTTTAGTAATTTTTTAAACTTGTTTAAAAATTATTGCCTCGGGGCTTTTGGGAGGCCCTGTATAATTATTTAATTTAAATAGTTAGTTTTTAGTGATTTTTTTACTTGTTTAAAAACTATTGTTCTGCCTCGGGGCTTTTGGGAGTCCCTATATAATTATTTTAGTTAAATAGTTAGTTTTTCAATTAATTAACAAAATTGTCGGATATTAATTAGAACTTGATGATTTGCCCATTTTATAACAATAATATTTAAACAAGTTTAAAAATTATTGTTCTGTCTCCGGGCTTTTGGGAGGCACTGTATAATTATTTTAGTTAAATAGTTAGTTTTTCAATTAATTAACAAAATTGTCGGATATTAATTAGAACTTGATGATTTGCCCAATCTGATTTCTAATTCGAATAAATTGAAAATGTTCCAGATTAGAGCCTTGAGGTATTTAATTTATAGGCGTACGATCTGTATTTTCTATATTCCAGGTGAGGATTATAAAAATATGTATAATCATTGCATTGCATCATGCAGAAAGCATAATATTAAGTAAAGTTGCTAAAATAAGCAAAAATTAAGTAAAGTTGCTAAAATAATATTGTAATCAAAGGTCTTAAAATCTGCGATTGGTAGCCCAGTTGGCCTCAAAGATTATTTTGAGAATATTTTATCTAATTTGTAGATGATCTTAAATAAGGACATTAACCAGACAATGATGTAAGTCAAGTCTTTAACTTATGTATTGAGATATGCCTTACACATAAATTTCTATATTATATAGAGTATATTTCATATTGTCTCATCCATTTCTTGCCAAAACTTCTTTGGCTTAAAATTAATATTAAAATACAGTAAAACATACACCAAGTTCTTTTTTAACCTTAAATATTATATAGGGGTTAGAATACTTTTGTTAAATATCTCAAATGCACCAAAATGGACTCCTTAATTGGTAGAATGCAGAATTAATATTGTTTAGTGCTATGTTACATAGAAATACATACTTTTAATTTTGATGGTTCGAGTGATTAAGTTTCCAAAAGGAGACCAACGTTGTATTCAGACATTTTAATAAATTATTTTTTTATAATTATGTTGAAAATATGAGAATTGCTTTCATAATTTCGGTTGTTTGTCCGGATTTCCGTCTTTTCTGCGAATCAAATTTATATTTAAATATTTTGATTAATTATCAGCTTCGTAAT
>JARJEC010113447.1:0-11401 GCA_030264575.1 Tachinus sp. AB-2021
GAAAATATAAACCAATAGATGGCGTTTTTGAGATGGCCAAATGCAAATACAAAACCTACGTGATCAGTATCAGTCAGTTTCAAAACCCGAAAAATATAAAAATATAAATAAAATCGGGTCAAGCGAAGTATATCGAACAAATCGACCAAATCCACTTATGCTGTTATACTATACTCCACCAAAATATGACAACATTCTACTTGTCTCATTGAATTTCAAATTGTTCTTGTTAACGTAAAGAACTAATGGCGGAAATATATTGTTCAGGAAAAAGTTTTAATACACATTGCGACCTCTAGTTATATTACAATTTATTTAGTCACACCGAGACTGCAGTTTTGACTGAACCTCAATCTTTATCATACGTTACAGAATTAACAAAGAAACGGACATAACTAATTTAAGAATAAAAAGAATTAAATTTTTACAAATAAACTTGTTAAAAACGGAAAGGATTAACATTCAGAAACATTGTTTAAAAAAAATTAGGATAAGATTAACATTACAGGTATAAATAGATATAAAGATTAACAATATTTTTGGGTTAACCAAGAGGTAATTATTGACAGACTGAGAAGAGGATTAAATTATTTGGATTGTACATGTACATTGTAATGTCGGTCAAGCTGGTCGTTTAAAAGTGGCAAATTTGTATTCTTTAACTGTTTAAAAATTTGTAAAGATTCCAAAAGGTCTAACTTCTTACTTGTCTTCGCGTTGTGTAAAATAAATAAATCTTTTAAATTTGGAAAAGTATATTTTCTCAAATATATGACTTGAAAAAGTTGAATTGGATTTTCTTGGTTTGTATGACTGTTCTTGCTTCCTAAATCGCTGTTTAAAATTCCGTCCCATATATATATATATATATATATATATATATATATATATATATATATACATATATATATACCATTACAATCCGTTCATGTAAACTTATAAAATCCATATTCTACAAGTTTGTCGTTTCTTTAACATTATAGAACATGTTGAAGTCAAAGTGAGTAGTTGTGTGCCACTGAGCATGTTATTTAATTTGGAAATTGATTTAAAAGCTACTAATTTTTATTTTTTTTTTGCTATTTTCTCTAAGATTTCACACAAATATGTAATGGTTACAAATTTTAAATCTTTATTTTTTTCTGAAGAAAACATAGATCGAAGAGTCTGCTTTTTTCTGTCTACTTATTATTCTGTCAATTATTTGAGTAATAAAGTTGTTATTTGTTGGAATATGTCCAATTGTTTGAAACTAAGTTTCTTGGTTTTCTTTACTGAGGGAAATGGATCTATAGTCTTTACAATATTTTTAGCCATTCAAAACTGGTAAAAACTTATATGTTTGGGCACCAACCCAAGAAAAATTGTTGCCTTTAAACTTGTTATCATGTGAATACTATTTTTAGATATTTTGCTTAAATAATTTTGAAGCTTATAGGTTTCTTCATACAGTCTCAAATTATTTGCTAGCGGCTTTAGAAATGTTATATATTTGTTCCTTTTTAATTAATTTTTTTTACATGGTGAGGATAATCCTCAACAAGTAGCCCTTTGAAAATAATTAAATAAATTAAATAAAAAATCTTTCGGTTTTCCTTTCTGCGCAAGTTCTAATATTATTTATCATTGTTATAATAAATTAAATAAGGCTTTGGTTTGAGGTGGGCTTGTTTCAAGTTCGCGGAAATTTCACAAAGGCTAGCTATAGCTTATATGACCCTTGCTTTTTAATTAATTTTGTTTATCCCTTACGTTGCAAAGTTTCTTAGTGTCATACATTTATTTTGGTCACTAATACATTTGTGAATAATTGTTGATTTGTCGACTTTACCTTCTAATATTTTTTCTAGTTCCTTTCTATTCTCCTCCCATGTCTTACATTTTGTTAGCGTATTTGCATACCTGCAAATAGTTTTTTCTAGTTCCTTTCTATTCTCCTCCCATGTCTTACATTTTGTTAGCGTATTTGCATACCTACAAATAGTTTTTTCTAGTTCCTTTCTATTCTCCTCCCATGTTTTACATTTTGTTAGCGTATTTGCATACCTGCAAATAGTTTTTTCTAGTTCCTTTCTATTCTCCTCCCATGTTTTACATTTTGTTAGCGTATTTGCTTCCCTGCAAATAGTTTTTTCAAGCTCCTTTCTAATCTCCACCCATGTCTTGCATTTTGTTAGCGTATTTGCATACCTGCAAATATTTGACATGATTTTCCCAATTTGGGAAAGCTTCAAAATAAAGTTTTTTTTATTTGAAAGCTATTTTATAAAAAAATGTAATTTTTAATCACCTGGAGTAAAACACTTACGGTCTTTGGATATTTCTTTGCTTGAATTTTATATTTAAATATTTTTCAGGCTGATCCGAATTGTAAAATATGTCTTTTTGTCTCCGAATTGATTTTGGTGTTTTAAAACAGCTGGAACCAATCACAAAAAAACTTGTTCATTTAACGTGTTGTAATCTGAAAATTCTTCTACGTATTTTATTAAAAGCTTCTAATTCTTCCAAGGCATAAATTATCTAATTCGATTAGTTTGCTAAAAAATCTAATTTAGCTAACTTTATATTTTTCCATCCTTAATTGCCTTTTTTGCCTCAAAACTGGTTCTGAGCATCAATTGGTAAACAATTGAAGAATTAAATTATTGCAGCAACTTTTAAATGTCTTTTTAACCATTCTGGGTTTCACAGCCCAGAATGGTTAAAGTCAAGCCTTCCTCTCTCTTAAATTTATTTTGAGATTTGAAACTGTAAGTTTTAGTGACCAACCAGCAAATATGTCGAACATTTTGTGCAGACAACTAGTTAGTTATCTGCACAAAATGTGCGATAATAATGTAGTTACATTATCTAAATTAGTTTTGTTAACTATTCTAGGCTTTGAAATAAATTTATTTGATAGCTTCAAAACTAATATATTTGGCCACCAATCATAAAACTGTTTAAGTATTTGTGCAAAATACTGCGTATACATTATTCTTTTGTTTTATTAACTATTCAAGAAGATGAATGGTTAATAAATGTTGCCGTAAACATGTGCGTTGACGAATTATCATTCATTGTAGGATTGTTAAAGTTAAACCATTCTTGACTTTACAATTTAGTTTTCTTGTTTTTGCATGAAACGCTTCAAACTGGTATGATTTTGTCAGCGGCGAAAGTGGAGACTTCCACATAAAACTTAGTTTTGCTAACTACCCGAAGTTTTTGGAATTGTGTGTCTTTGCATTTAAATTGCATTTCGAGTTTCAAAACTGCTGATTTTAGGTATTAGCTATAAAATAAGAGCTATAAAATATTCTACTACCTAAATGGTATGTTTAGAAATTTTGCCAGGAATTCTGAAGTTCTTTTAACTTCAAAATTCTTGGTTCATATTGCCTCAAAGTTGTCTCTGTAGCTTCAATAATTAACAATTACAAAATTATTATTATTTGAGATCAACTGCATAAGAGATTAATTTTTCCTATTTATAAAGACCAATTTTTCTAAATTTTTCCTACGTTTCAGCCAAAACATTAATATATACCAATTTATTTATTTTTTAATTGCTACGTGTTTTTTATTTTTGTATGTTTTACCGATTATTTTAAAATTTGACACTTGCCTACAATTGTGAGGCTTAAAGCTGGGTTTTTCTACATTTTAATTGTTTTAGCAGCTTCAAAATTGCCCATTTTGTGCATCAGTTAGAAAATAATTGAAGTCTTGATAATTTTTTTGTCTCAAACTTTAATTTCAATTATTAAAATCCACATGCATGTATTTGATTGTTGCCCTTTTGATTTTTTTCAAAATGGCGTTGGTTGTTTGTAGAGTATATTTTGTGCAACTAGTGGATGCCAAGCATCTTAATGTTCTTTAACGAGAAAATACATAATTGAATGGTGGTAGCCTTTACTATTAATAAAATCCGGAGTCATTGAGTTAAGTTGTTCCACATGTGATGGTTGATTTATAGGACAAACAGAAAATAATGTTGATATAAGATTTAAAGAACACTGTCGCTTTTTAGGCTATCTCATACCGACAGTATATTCGCTAATCACATTTTGGACAATAATCATTAATTTCCGGCCATTGATCAACTAAACATTTTACATTATTGTAGTAAAAGTAGAAATTTAAATTTGTTAGAATCACTTGAAATATTTAAAGCTAAGAATAGTCCTTCGGTGATTTTACGTAATGGTTAGACCGACTTATCAATATTCAAAATTATTTAAAATTTAATCTATTGCGGAGTGTTCTAGTATAATAACTCTTGTTAAGTAATTGCTACACTAATAACCCCTCACCCTCTTTAATCTTTAAACATATTGTTTGTAATAATATATATATATTATTATCATCCCTACTTATTCATCTGTATGTATACCTCTGTCCTATATATTGTATTTGTTTATTCTTTGAACTTGTCTTGTTAATTCTAATTAGGCATAATGTATCTCCACTCTCTCTCTGACTTTATTAATTTTAAATGTTTAGTTGCCCATTCTGTGACCAGCAATCCTATTTACTTTTATATTCATATCCAAGAGTTGGTGACAAAATAATGCCATCGTTTTGAAAAGGCTGATACTTTCAGATTGGATTTATTTTGGCCAAAGAAAACCACTATAGTGTCAGCGAGCTATGTATCAAAATACCTGCCGATCACGCGCTTGGACACTTGTAATTTTAATTAAAACGCAAAAATTACTTTAGAAAAGTTGAATATTTGACGGCAGGTAATTAATGCATTACAAAATCTTTATGAAGTAGACAGCTTGATAGCCAATACAAGTCCGGATAACGAGCAAGCTGTATTGGGTTCTATTAAAACTGTGTCTGAGGATAAACCCCAAAAATAGATTTTACAATCGACAGATAGACGCCATTTAAAAGAAAGCTTGGATCACTTGTACCGTCAAGCACAAGTCAGATAACTCATAGAAATTGTTCTCGCGTCTTGCTAGTTCGTTCGAAATGTCAAAATATAATGGTCAGAAATGAAAATAAACTTCATTATAGGTTTTCTATGAAAACTACAAGTACCTTAAAGGTAGGATAGTAATTCTTCGATTTATCCGACATTTGTAAAACCTTAACCAGGCAATTTGATATATTACCAAGTGCTAACGTCACTCGTTCTTTTAATAAGATGTCTGACTGCTTGATTATTAATTTCTAATGCATTGACTATCTACTGACAAAGTTTCCGCTTTTCCAAAACAAGTTTTGGGGGGTACTAACTAATTACACCTGTCCGCCAACTCCAGATGTTTCAACAACTAACGTGCTGACTCTACAGTGGGTTTCTGTGGCCAAAATGAAATACGATTTAAAAGTATCAGCTTTTCCAAAACTATTGTACTTTTTGTCACCAGCAATTAATTGAGGCTTTAAATTTTGCAAATTTTGTTCAATTACAAAACAATTGTGGCAAATCAGAATATAGTCAAAAGTTTTTTTATGTCTCGATTACCATTTTGCGACATTTTTACCCGATATCTCTCATGCTTTCCCCAATAGTTGCAATTTTTATCATATTTGAAGCACCTCTGATGTGCAAACTCTATTTTTTCCTTTTTATTTTAACACGGCCAATATTTTTATTTTGTTTTGGAAAATGTTTCATGGTTTAAAATTATTACTGCCTGTTTATTAATAATTTTCGAGCAATTTTGTAGCATCTGCTATGTGCCTTTTATTATTTTTATTATAATTAAAACTTTTTCTTTGTTTTTATACTGTTTTTCAAGATATTTTATTTGTAAAAATTGTTTCTTAATTATTTTTCATTCTGAAATAATTTTAAATGTCTAATGTAAGTGCAACAGATATATTACTTTGATTTATAAGAAAATTTACTAAACTTGTAATTTATTGGAAAAAATTTAGGAAATTTGTGAAAAATGTAACTAAAATTACGGATAAATTTATAGCAGATTTTTTGGTCATTATTGGCTTACAAAGAAGCACAAGTTTAACAATTTCTAAAGGCTCTTTGAATCTTTGTTACGACTTCAAAATTGAAACAATAATATAAATAACATATTCAATTTATAATATGTTTGTATTATACAAAGTAATTTGTTTTTCGTCTTTGTAAGACGTCTTTATACAAGTTAAGCAATAAATTTGTTTTGCTGTATTATTTTTAATTCACTTGTATCATGTAGTTAGGGATCTTCTTCCAAAGTTATGTAATTATCAGAATATATCATGTTATTATAATATCATATAATTGTCAGATAATCCCGATCTCATTTATTAAAACGTAAAATGTGAGACATCTTATCTTTCATTCTCAGAACTAAATCATTAGGTATTCGGCCAAGTTTGAATAGTTAGAACTCTTTGGTCAAAATTCATTTCAAATTATGTTAGTGAACTGTGCTGACTATGTAAGTTATTATCAATTTTTCATACTTTCATTGTTTATCAATTATTATAAAAAAAATAATAATAGTTTATTTTTGTTGTTGACATAATAGTTTTACACTTGTCGAAAGAGAAAAAATACAATTAATTACAAGATTTAACTCTAAAATTTTAAATTTACATACACATACCCAATTCACATACAATAATAAAGGAAAAGGCTAACAAATATTACAATTTAAAAATTTGAGCCACTATTTTCTAATTTAAAAAGATTGATTTTAGTGGATTAAAAACGTTAGTTAAATAAACTATAGTCTATCCAACCCAGCGCGCCCACGGAAGGTACGCTCGCAACAATGGAAACGGACGCACAATACGGGAAACATTCAGAGTATGCTCACAGACTAAAACCAGCGTTGGTTCCATCTCTGGGCATACTATAGACCCCACAAAAGGAACCAATCCAAATTGCAAAAAAATGCTATGCAACCAAAATCGCACAACACACCCTATAACAATGCAGAAAAAACACCAGTAGAAGGCAAACGCTAGTCGCAAAAAAAAGCAAACAGTAACTGACGTATTCAAGGAAAATCAACATCACGTAAACGACCTCATAGAATACATTAACAAACTACCAAACATAAAAACTTCAAACACATCAAATCATGGCTTCATCATCATCCGACAAAGCTACTATATATATAAATGTTATGCATGTAGAAATTCAGAAAAAAAAAAGATCAAAGATTGTTGAGAAAATATCTAAAATGTTTTATAAAACGTTTTACAATATCAGAAAACTTTAAAAATGTCGTAAAAGAGACTTGAAAGTAAAAAAATTATAACTGATAAAAACATTTAATGATATAAAGCGAACAAAATTTAAAATTTGGGAGAAAAAAACGTTTGATATATCAGAAAATCAAAAAATCCTAAAATATACCGAAAAATTACTCAAAAACAATAAAAATTCAAGGAATGTAAAACATGCTTCAAAATATCACAAAATGTTAAAAAAGTTTCTAAAAATGTCCAAAAAAAAGAAAAAATTTAAAGAAAGGTCGGAAGAGTCGAGGAACTTGGAAAAGATGTTTAAAATGTGTTTCAAGAAACGTTGAAAAAATGTGTAAAAATGTTTTAAATTATCGTTGAATCACAATTTACTTTTTAAATTTTTAGTATTACATTACTAGTGGTACTAGTTGTAATACGCTAGTTGCTTTTGTATTATACAAAGTAATTTGTTTTTCGTCTTTGTAAAACGCACAATTTTAACGATAGATTCGTTTTCCTGTATTATTTTTAAATCTAAATTTAAAATTGTAGTAAATTAACTGAAACTGTATATCATTTATAAATGATTTCACAAAATATAACGATTGTCGCGATCACAACTGACTCTGATAATGTTGAAATGTAACATTTTAAGCCGGGTAAGCCCATTTACAAACGACATAAAACACAAAATATAAAAATATAAAATTTAAAAAAATAATAAAATAAAACATAGACAATATTTTTTGAAATATTTTCATTAAATAAAACATTATAATCATATTATTTTATAAAGTCACAATAAGTTATGTTTTTTGCAGAAAATATAGAAGGAACGAAATAAATTGTATAGGTAATTACAATCGGCATTCAAATAAAAAATGTGAAAATAAAAATTATGCCAATTTGTATTCCTACTAGCTACAATAATCAAATGCAGACAATTCTTTACAGTTTACTTTATTGATTTCTGCATTATATTTAAGCAAAACAATAAAATAATTCATGTACGTATTTATTATATTATATAAATAGTTCAATCATGATGTGTTGTTTATTTTCTGGCAACTTTGACAAATTATGTTGTTTAACCTTTACCTTTTTATTTGATATACACATTCAGAAATTCTATAATTTATTCATGCGAGAGAAGAATAAAAATTGTCTATAAAATATTTAAAATATCTACGTAAATTTGTCATGTCGGCCATTTCCCTCTGCATATTTTTCACAACATATATGACATTCCTTTGATACTGACATGTCCTAACAAGCCTAACTAATGTAGGAAAGTTTAAAAAGAAAAATGGCCTGTGGCTTCCTCGGCCCTTGGTTTAGCCTAATGTACCCTTCATGCACATTCCGGGGCTTCTATCCCGAAATACTTCTCAACCTGCTACGCTATGCAGTGCGAGATAGTTTGTTAACCCCAAATAACCAACCGACCAGAAAAAAATAAAGTCGCCCCATCGATAACAAACCGGAGGATTTAATTGTCGCAGTATATACTACGATATATCGTTTTAATCATAAAAATTGGATTAATTCCCATAGATTTATCGCGTCCATCTGGCAGAGAGAGCTATTTAAAAAAAATAGTTCCGCTTCGCCTCGTTCCCTTTTAATAGAGATTGAATTTCGATTTTTCGCCGTGTTTATAGTGCGTGAAGGGAGTAATGAGGTTTCGGCGAATCAATCTGATAAATAGGAGTGAAATCACATATCTAGGTAGCGGGGCGAGCGGTTATGGGGTGACCTAATAGCTTAAATCAGACCAACATTTCGTTATACTGATCCATTTCGCCTCCCATGTCTCCGCAAATTACACTTATTTTCATGCTTGGATATACGCAGATAGCGTACCTTTCGAGTGTATAATAGGGTCGTAATAGATTTACACAGATTGTAGGGACGAACATTTAATCCACGGTTATTCTCTTTCTCTAAGTTTGCGTCAAATTAAAAGGGAATCAGGAGTATATATTACGGCCATATACAAATTCGCACATGGGGAATAATTACATATTAGTGAAACAGCACGGGTAATATGAGATATCCGCTTCGAGCAAATCTCTCATCTGTTTGTTGTATTATTAATTTCCCCAATTATTATAAATAGGTATTGATTTCTCTATTAAAGCACACATAATTTAGCAGCATAATATTATTCCACAATTAGAGTAGCAGTGAGTTAAATTGTGTACATAGTAAATACGCATATTATATCTCAAATTTAAGATATACTTAGATGGCTTCTCATATTTTATTTAAATATAAATAATGTTTTTGCATTCATTTAAAAAAAAAATCTGAATGTATTTCCGTTATGTAATTAATTATCTGCAAACATATATATTTCAGTGTCGAATTTCATAAATATTTATCTTTGTGCTTAGCTTTATTTCGCGCATAAAAAGACTTTTATTATAAAAGGAAATCGCGATGGATTTACGCTGAAAATAGAAGAATTTATCGATTTAAGCAAAAAAATATTTGATAAAAGAGAACTGAACGTATATAATAAATAACCGAGGGCTGAAATACTTCGCAGTCAGCGACCCAAAAAGTATTTCAATTGAAAATCATAAAACATTTAATGATGTTTCAGTTTGTAAAATTTTTCTAAAAAAAATGAGGACTTCTACATATTGTTATCCATACGTAAAAGTAACTTTTATAGCTACTATTTTAGTAAATATGTACATTCAAAACTTTTTCACTCGGCAATTATAAATATTTTTTTTTTTTAGATTTCCAGCTAGACATTATTTTAATTACTTGTATTGATAAAATATAACATTACAATCAAACATTTCCTAAAATATCACTTTCGTATCTTTTTTTCTTTCGAAATAACTTTCAACATTTTACAAACACGTTGTGAATTTTTGAAATATTTTGCAACTTTACGGTATCAAATTTATTTGTCTTTTATTTTTAGGTTATTGATAGTAACATTTAGAGACATTTTACATTATATGAAAAAAAAATTGTTTGTATAAACTAGAATGAGGTTAATATAAAAATAATAAAGACACCATTAGATCAAATGTCATATGTTCAAAAGGAACTATTTTTAGTTGATATTTATGAAATCACCTTAAGCTTCTCGTGTTATGGATTAGGTGTTTCCTGAAAATCGGTCACGGAAGAATGAAGTGGGATACGTAATGCCGACTAATCCCAGTATCCCTTAATAATAATGTGTATTGTAATTCGCAACAGCAAGCTTTTAATTCCACACAAGACTCATTAATATTGATCATTTTCTGTTTTGATTTTGCTTGAAATATCAATGGTTTCATTTCAATTAGTAGATGTGTAAGTTGATTCATAGGCACTTGCATTTGAGGTTTGTTAACAAATTAATTGAACAAACAAATTAATTACGTTAACCAAATGGTTAATGGATGCTGCTGAGTTGTAATGTTGATTTTCATTCGGTGAGAGATTATGATGGTACAGCTTTGCGTTATATAATCATCATTAATTATAACTACCTTTGCACTCGATTTGGCACTCTAATAATATCCAGATAACATTCCGTTACATATTGAATTGTAATAGAATTGGAGATTTAAAGTAGTTAAATTATTACACAAAAAATAAAATACTAAAAAGATCTTAGTCGATAGGTTTTTCATAATCATCTTATAATTATAAAATTTATATAATGTAATAATATATACAACCTGTTTTTTAAAATTTCCTGAATATTTCTAGAAAATTGAGCAGATCAATAAATCCCAAAACACGCCAACTTCTATTTTGAGTGGGACCACTTTTGACATACAATTGACTTTCTCCTCCCCTCTGTACATGTATTTTTCAACATTTTTAAATGAGTAGGGGATACTGTTAACTACATGTCAACTTTATCTCAAACATTTTCAAAAGAAAAACTGACAGGCTTTCAAATATTTTGCATGCTTTATATTATTTTGAGGAATAATTATTTTAAACTGCAGATTTAAACTTTTTTTATAAAATTTGATGAGCTGAATTACTGACTTAAAGAACTGTTAAATGATGTATAACAAGATGGGTCTCTTTTAAAATATAGAAATGTGCTTAATATAAAAATATCGGTTGTGGCCGACCACTGGTGTTAAATTTTGAACTTCTCAAAAGGGGAAAACAAAATATGTCAAAAAAGTAACCTAATACATATTTACTACAGAGACATCTTTTGTTGACTTTTTAGTTATAAAGAACATTAAGAATTTTAAAACTACTTACAGATCATTTCACA
>JARJEC010113451.1:0-10043 GCA_030264575.1 Tachinus sp. AB-2021
AAAAACGGCGTTAATTTCGCACCAACCTAATATAATTAAAAATATATTTATTTAATTATTTATTTACTGTTTCAATTTCTTTGATTTTTTATAAAATATTTTAATTATTATTATTTTTATTATTAATGCTTGTGTGACATTTAAGAAATTTATTATATCAAATCTTGTACAGTTAATTAAAATTCGGCATTTTTTTGGCTGAATTTAAAATAGCATTCGATGAAATGACGTATTTTAATAAACGATATAAAGATTTTATTAAACGGGATAGTGTCATATAGGCATAAGTACGAGATTCTTAGTGTTTTGTAATTTTGAACCAAATTTTATAATTTCAAACGTTAATGTTTAAGTTTTCAGTTTTAAGCCTACAATTTTTCAATTGAAATATTTAAATTGTGTTATCAACTCAAAAAA
Organism: Tachinus sp. AB-2021; assembly: GCA_030264575.1. Taxonomy (NCBI): domain Eukaryota; kingdom Metazoa; phylum Arthropoda; class Insecta; order Coleoptera; family Staphylinidae; genus Tachinus; species Tachinus sp. AB-2021. Next base: position 418 of record JARJEC010113451.1, read on the forward strand.
GACTCTACTAAGCTAAACGAATTTAACATCACACCAAATTGTTACATTATTATCACAACCGGCATTTTTCTTTCTCCTTTTATGCACACTGCGACCGACACTACTGTCTTTTTGTGTATATAATAACGTGAATCTTATTGCTTGCTTTAATACGTAATAAAATTTGTTTCTCAATATAAATTTCTAAGATTTTCATATTTTTAATTACTTAAAATTTATTTCAGCTTAAAAGTTAATATAATAATCTAGTATGTAATCTGATTTGTATTACTTTATATATTAAATAAAAATTTTAAAAATCATCATTTTAATACTACCAAATTTTTGTCTTGTGCCAGCGATTAATTTAAAAATAGTGAAAACGCATAATTAGACACTATTTAATATATAATTATGCAAATATTGCTCAATAAGTGTTTAAAATATTCACCACAAAATAATCGAACCATTATTATAGAAAATTAAATCTTTTCGCAAATAATGGAGCTAATCAAATTTAATGGCGTTTAAGAAAACTATTTTATATCTAAACTATTACGACTCACGCTTCACCAACTTTTTTGAATGAAATAATTATTGAAATTTAAATTACATGCTTTCTTACAATAGGAAATCACTTACTGAATCCAATAGCTGATATTGGCAGTGTGACAACTTCAGCTATAAATCCGTGATTTGAACTGGCACCATTTGCAAACAGTTTTATACTCAAGCTGGATTCTTTTGTCTTGAACATCTTCTTCTCATCCTTGGATTCCATAGTTATCGTTCCGATCACTTTCGATGTTATATTATAAATATCCCCATCGTATAGTGAAATGAAATCTGGAATGCTATACTTGTTCGTCGAGTTGAACAGATTAAATTGCAGCAAGCGGAAACCAAATGGTTTGAAGTTAAATGCGCTTTTAAATATCTTTACGCAATTAACTGGATGATTGTCGTACTTGTAGTAAACTAAAACTCGTTCTTCGATTCGAATTTCTTTTGTTGTATCACATATGTCGATTAAACTAAAAAGGTTGTATGGTATGTTGAGATCTTTTAATGGTGTGAAACTTGACTCTTCTGCTTCTCTTCCTTCTCCCGTTAATGATAGTATATCGATTCCAATTCCCAATGAATCCGTTATGGAATTTCCGATTAAATTGATTGTGTTTGATGGTGATATTACATTTATGCCATGAAAAGCTGAGTTTGTTATGTTGACATAATTAATGCTGGGACTCTTGGATATACTTTGCACCGCTGGTGATTTTTCGTTGTGCAATATTCCGGCCCCAATTATGTTTACAAATTCCATTTTTGATTCTTCTTTAATAATTGCAGTGTGCGTGTAGATATCATGATAGCGATGTTCGAATAGATTATTTTCAAACTCAGAATTTGCAAACCGGATGCCACCCCAGTAATCGGGTGTATTGGTCGTTTTGTGTTTTCCGCAATGAACAAAGACAAATTTAGAATCCCATCTGCATTTATGTCTGTGGCCGTATTGCTGACCGTTTAAGCGTATTGGACATTCGTCATATCTATTTTCGGTTCCTTTGCATTGTAACGGTTCAGGCCATGACCAAATACGTGAAAGTGAATTGCTGTGGAATTCTATTCGAATGTCATGGTCGAAGAATGCGCTTAGTGAATCGAAACGCAATTCTCTGCAAACCACTTGTGCGTTACGTTCAGTGAAACGCGGGTCGCACATCGGTATCCATTGCAATGTTGTTCTATTAAAATATTCTAAAAAGCCTTCGTTTGTTATCTCGGATTTACCTTCAATGCAATCGCGCCCTTTACACAAGCGAATATTTTCACCCTCATTAAATTGTTCCAATTGGCGTTTTTCTCGTTCGGTTACATCGCGTTTTTGTATTTTATTTATTTCCAAATTTGAATGACTACTTGTCGGACGCATTATTATTTCAGAACCTTTATATCCGATTGCTTTCATGGTTCCTAAGACTAATATGCCAACATTGGGTTTAAATTCTAAAATTACTCCTGGTTCGATTGTTAATTTGGCTTTTGGCATTACCGTAATGTCGGATATTACTGTATATGGTTTCCATCTGCCTCGGATTACTAAATCATGATTCAATCGACCTCCCAAATTGTCCAATTGCATTTCTTTATCGACAGCTGTAGGTTCTGAATAACTGGCTTGGAAATGATCTTCCGTTAAATAAGGTTTGAATAAAGCAACGGCATGATTATTCCAGTCGTCAAAATCAAAAATACCTTGTTCGATTTCATTTTCGTTGGTTGTGCCCCACCAATTTTCACTGACATCGAGATTGTTCTCCAATTTGGCTGTCTTGATACCGGCAATCAATTGATAATCCATATTATTTTCAGTAAACAAATTTCTATTAATTTTTACTTTTTGAATTCCTTTAAAATTTACAACACTTGAAGGTTCATTGTATAATTGTAAAGTACCAAAACCTCTTAACATTGACATGTATCTATTTCCTCTAAGTTCGTTATAAATAAATCGTGCTGGTACTTCTCCTAATATTTCCGATTGACTGTCTGAACTAAATTCAACCATATATTTTCCATTATTCCTTTTAATTTGATTGTTATTGATTAGAAGTTTCTTCTCCATCCCTTTGATTGCAATAAGGCCTTGTTTGCATTGGTTTTCAAAAAATGCTGAGTTGGTTATATTAACAATCGCAAAATGCCCGTCGATTGTAATGCCAAATTTAAAATTATTTCTCCAAGTATTATTGTTAATATAGATTGAATGGGTAAAGTTTTCATTGTAATTCCACACGTAAGGCAAACTCAAGTCTAAACCGCCGCCGTGATTTCTTTCAAAAGTGTCGTCTTGCATGATGTAATGGAATAAATTATTAGAAGCACGCATATCTCTGGAAAAATGGAAAATACCTTTGCCATTGTCCGTTATTAAAGAAGTATTGATCATGAAAGTAATTTCAGAAATGTTGCTTTTATGTAAATCCCAATGGGGCGAATGAACGAAAATTGCTTCCTCCTTGTTATGCGAGATTTCACAGCTTATGAACTTGAGTGATTCGTTTGCTTTACGCAAGAAGTGATCGCCAAGTTCGTTTAAGTATCTGTTATAATACGATGTGTGCACGCCATAAATATTATTTCGTATCTTGCTGTTCTGCACGGTCAAAGTCGGAACGGGTCCCTTAACAATCCTGTTGTAAACATCCTGAACTGGGGCTCTAATGGCACTTATTACAATCACGGTTCCTCCAAGTGAATTTGGGCCACTGTTGTAATCTAAAATAATTCCATGGCTGCTGGACGTAGTTGGGAATATTGTTAAGTCCCTATTGACACTCCATACAGCTGAATTATTATTATAAGTTTGCGAATCATACACTGTAATTATTTCAGTGCTTCTATTCTGTACCGGGCTTAACAATTGTATTCCTATAACATAACCAGGTTCACATTTTATTTTATATGATCTAGTTATGCTATCGCCAACAACAGGGGAGGTTACTATATATCTTGTCATTCCATGTTCTAACAGCACGTATGTTAAATCCAATTCGTGTGGGATCCAAAATGGTTTATAATACATGTCCGATTCAGTCGTGTAAAACCAACCTGCCAATTCACGCTGTTGTAGTCCAGATAATGCAGGATTGTGTTGTATTCCCATATAATTATTTTCAATTACACTTCCATATACTTTTAATCCTAGCTGTTTAAAACTCATCCCGGCACCTTTATTGTTGCTAAATTCTGAATTTTTAACCATATTGATAGCATCTTCAGTGTATATATCTGAATACATTATTCCTAACCCATCGTGGTAGTTATCCTTAACTTTGATATTTTCAAAATTGTGTCTGGCAAAATCAATTTGCAAAGCTGGTTTGAATGCACTGGTAGCGTAATCTAGCAATCCGGATTTTTCAATAGTTATAAATTGCAGATCAGCGCGATCAGCAAGCACTCCAAACCTAACACCTGCCCAAGATGTATCATAGCATTTAACACCTACATCACTGTCGTGGTTGCAGGAATTTTCAAAATCACCCACTCGTTCAGCTCTACATTTAGTTATATCATTATCAAATTCATTACATTGTACGTTTGTCAATATTGGTTTTTCTGAAATTCCAGCTTCTGGAATTTCATTACGTTCTAAGAACCAGTCATTGGGATTTAAAGCTAATCCTAATTGATGACAAACTAATGCAGCATCTTCTATGGTCCATCCGTAATTACAGACAGTACCCCATTCGTTGTTAATTTTGACTTGCAATCTTCCTTCGGTCGATGTTTTGCCTCCTAATAATCTTATTGGTACTTTAGGTTCAATTTCAACTATTTCAGTCTCAGAATTGTATTGTTCAGTTTCAATTTCGTATGTATCATTTTCTTTCGGATGGACAATTTCTTCTTTAAGCGTAAATCTGATACTGTCGGGATGAATTCCGCGGGCTTCTAATTTACCACCAACCATAATACCAATAGAAGGGGGAAACCGTAACGTGACACCCGGCTCCAATGTCAATTTTCCACCAGGTCTGATATTGATATCTTTTTCAACAATGTATTCACCTTGCTGCAAAGTTTCTTCGCCTTCAATTTCACCGCCCACTATATTAGTATTTTTCATTATAAAATAAGGGACGTAAATTGGGTACATGCTCACTCTAGTCGTTAATGCGTGCGAATTGTGTAATAAATAAGGCACAAATATAATTTTAGCCAAGTTGTACCTATCATTCCGATGGAATATGCGGTTGAATATTTTTTCCTCTTCAATAAATCCGAGCCAATTAAAAGTACAATTGATTACTTTGCTTTGATCTTCTAAATGACTACCAATTTCATATCTCGATCCTGGATTTTCTATAATATTTCTATATATTTTAACATTATTAGAACCAATTACAATGGGTGCAGCAACCCTGCTTCTAGGATTTAATTTCGAAATTGAACCATCGTCTGTTAAAAATGGTTCAGTTATTATATTCTCTTTTACAAAATTTTTGGTAAATAATAAATGCTGCGTTTCAGAATATGGTGATAATGCTAAATTTACAACAAATATTCCAGTATTTTTAAGAAAATAATTGTTTTGGATGTGAATATTGGTTTTTAGAAAGTAGAATTCTTCTAGCGGTTGGTTTTTGATTAAAAGCTGTCCAAATAAACCCTGTTTAAAATTATTGAATTCAATATATCCATCCAAATTTAAAGCAGGGTGAATTTTTATACTAATTTTTTCATTGGCTATAAATCTGTTGTGACCAATTTGCAATTTTGTTGAGATATTGGTTGTCCTCCAACATGAAAGTATTTCTAAAGCGTCGTTTAAATTTTGTTGAAATGTATTTCCGGTAATGTTGACATATGCCACTCCGCAATAGTTCCCGTGTAAAATACCAATGTCTAAGTTTTTAATGATTTCACTGTATTGCACAACACTTGTTTGATTTACAAAGATATATTCAGTTTCTGTAGTCTGATTTAACCAAAGAGCAAATCCATAGCCCATATTTGAACTAATGCTTGTCTTCGATATATTTCTATTGCCGCCGGTGTAAGTAATATTAATTCCATCACCCTCGTTGAAGGAAATTCTACTGGATGTTATGTTGATGTCCCCAACTCCGCTGGTTACATGGACGCCTGCTACGTATTTATTTTTTGATATAGTTGTGTCATGGACGTGTAGTTGAGATCTTAAATTATCGAATGCAATTCCTCTGCCTTCATTTTCTGATATTTCTGAGCTTGTGACGTTTAGATCATAGCTTTTCCTCAGCCCTGATATCAATCTCATGTAGAGAAACATATTAATTAGCGGATCTGCTCTAAATTTTATAAATATCTGATTACTAATTGTAGTTACGGACTGAGGTCGTGTGTTGTTCCGTATGGAAAATTCCGTTAGCAGACGATTGCTGGTTGATGAGCCGTCGTAAACTTCTATATGGGCAGTATTGTTTTTATCAGTTACCGCTCTTAAAAAGTGCAACGTTATTTTATGTCCATAACTTGTTGTAAATACTTTAGAACAAAGTTTTTGTTTGTTCGTAAAAATCGATTGATCTACGTATACTTGTACGGGAAATGTTTGACCATATGCGGTGGCTAACGTGCAGAAATCTGATATATCACTTTTATCAAATTTTTCTTCCGGTCGTTCCTCACTATGCACATATTTAATTCCATCAGCACCATTCTCAGTAATAGTGCAATGATCTATATGTGCTAGGCCATACGATGAGTTGACAAAGATTCCAAATCCTCTATTGCCCCGAATACGACAATTGCTTATTTCAATAGGACCTTCAGGACTTGTAACATTGATTCCATTGTAAGCAGAATCCAATATGTCAACTTGGTATAAAACAGGTGGTACTCCTATAATTTCAATTGCGCTGGTTGTGTTATGATTCCTTCCATTTCCAGCATATTTAATATTAGTGTATTTAATTTCTGAACTTGAAGTAGGTACGTATAGTGTATTTTGCAGTGACAGTTTCTTCTCAAATATTGCATTTTCAAAACGTATTCCCCGCCAATATGAAGATGGATTATCGTGTCTGGGACTGCACTGCATCGCAAGATCAGGATGGTAATCGCAAACACCTGAACCCATTTGCCTGGAATCCCATTCACATTCGAAAACTGTATTTTCGTTTCCTCTACATCGCGGCTCCTCGTATAATAAGCGTGATTTTAAAGGCATCTGACGGTCATACCAACTATAAAAATAACCACCCTGAAATCCCAATTGTCTGCACGCTACGCTCATATCCGCCGACGTCCAGCTGAAAAAAATACAGTAAACATTTATTACAATAATTGTATATATATATATATATATATATATATATATAATAAGCACTTACTTTTTCGAGTTGGTGCAAACACTTCGCCATTGATTGTTGTGTTTTATTTGTACCCTTCCGGCTAATATACTAGGTCCATCTACCAGTCTTATATCAGGAGATATGGCAGTTGCAGCTGGTTCTTCAGATGAGGTAAAAACGATTCGTTCATTTTCATTACCCTGAAATTAAAAAAATAACCATAAAACTAGTTATTGATATTGTTAAGTATAAAACATAAAAAATCAACCTGTACTGATAATGACCGAAGTCCGTTATGCCCGGGTACCCGTTCCAGACCAGAGTTATGCAAAGAGAAATGTAATGCATCGTTTATTTTTCATGAAATTTGCGCCTCCTGGCACGCTTACTTCAGTGGCGTACTTGATACAGGATTTTACGGAATGTCAGAACAAACAGTTTTCTCGTAATAGTCATAAAGAAACAAATTTTGCTTTAGCTCAAAATGTAGCAATTGTTATCAATATGTAGCAATTGTTAGTCATTCGTAAGTAAAATATTAATATATTGGTTAAAACTATATATTTTCAAATTCTATAATATTGTTTAAACATTTAATATTAAGGGCACGCAACCACTCATTTTGACTTCATAATTTAATCTTAAGTTCAATTAAATAAAAAAATATGAAAAATGACGGTGCCATCTATTCCTATAGACCGTTTATTTAAATTAAAAAATATGTTTACAAAAGTATTTCTAAATATACAACATTATCACTATTTTTTGGGACAGCTCCACATTTATTCTGAATTGATTTAAAAATCTCAGATAATTTCTCAAAAGTTTGGAAATGTAGAAAAATGTATCAAATTATTTTGAACATGTTGATAGTAAAACCTTTAAAAATGTTGTAAGATATCTGTATAAGAAATAAAAAAAATGCAAAATGAAGATAAGAGAGTCAAAAATGTTGTGCTATGTTGTTAAATATAATATACTATGTATAAAAAATAAACCTCCGTTAAAGTAAAATTCTGAAATTTATTGATCATAGGTGTATTTTTATATACTCGTACAATCAATAAAATATAATTAAGTGAGTTGACCGGTGAGAATCAATTACATTTTGAAAGTTTGGAAGTAATCTTAAATCAGCAAGTTACATCGAATTAACTCTTCATATCACCCAAGAGTTTGTTTTGTTTACCTTTTTTCTTGTTTAGTCCAATTGTTGGAATTCAAAGAATGACGCAAATTACACTATTTGACAGAACACAAATTATTGAAATGCTTTAGTATAGTATAACATTTTATAAAATTGGCAAGCATGTTGGTCGATCACCAATAAATAGAATTTAAATGATCTAGCAATTTATCAAAAAGGCAGTGGACATCCCAGAATGACAGATTGTGAAGTTCGACTCTTAAAGAGAAGTGCGAAAAAAACACGAATTCAATAGATTGTATTGGATCAATTGGCCATAGAATCTTTTCAGATAGTATATGACAAGCTGCCACAAAATGCATTATACCATCTGATTTCCAGCAAACTTAGAAGGGTTAATTACATTTACATACATTTTTTTCTTTTTAAATATTATTATTTTTCTAACAAACTTGAATCAATTGTACATCAACATACACCAACTATGTACAATAAATTTGAGAGATAGGTATGTTAACCCTTTCAGGATTGTTCTTTTTTTTTAAACATTATATATGTCAAAAAATATTTTTTTAAATGTGTATTCGAAACGTCAAAAAATAAAAGATACGCAAAATTCAAAAAGTAAAAACTCAAAGTAATTTACCACTCTTTCAAAACAAAAAGTATGATCAAATCAAAAATAAAATTTAATTAAAATTAAAATTAATTTTTTGAAAACTTTATTTTTTAATCATACTTTATTTTCAACTAAAAAATAAATTCAATATTGTATTATTGTAATATTGAAATGACAATAAAATATTATTAACGTTTGAAATTATTTTCCAACATTTTTGAAATTTTGTACCATTTCACAACATCTTTTTCTAAATTTCACCACAATATTTTCAATATTTTGAATAATTTGTAAGCAACTATTGAAATTTTGATTCATAATCTTTCACCACAATATTTTAATCAAACATATTTGAACACTTTTAACATTTTGTACGACTCTTTCGATATATTTATCAATATTTCTTGGTTTTATTAAACATTATTTAAATAAAACAACAATATCTCAATATTATGCAACATAATAAATAATATTATTATTTCTTATTTTACAGAATTTTTACATTTCATTTGGTAAGCGATCTAACTACAATATATGAATTTCTTTCTAACTAAAAAAAAATATTTATTTTGAAAAATGTGTAGTTGCTTTAAAAGTTTGAAAAAGCTATCGTATAAGTAATTAAAAAAATATAATTAAAAAATAATAAATAATGAATTTTATAATGTTATTTCAAAATAGTCTTCATATACACGGCTAAAAAACTACTAAGACGATTTTCAAAATGGTTAAACCCAACAAATACAAATAAACTACATTAAAAAAGCACTAGTTTTGAATTTGTTGCACTTCTGTTTCTGTTATCAAATTTTTAAAAACACAGTTAACTGTCAACTCAATTTTTTTATATTTGCTTGAAAATTCTGTACAAATATAAAAAACATTATTTTACTAAATATATTGGAGTTTTTAAAAATACTCAATACAAGATCAAGTTTTTTTCAACTCTTAAATGCAAATTCCCAATAATCAATCATTTTTATATATTCTTATGGAATGAGAATTTTCTAAAATATGCAAACAATTAAATTTAATC
>JARJEC010113454.1:0-28077 GCA_030264575.1 Tachinus sp. AB-2021
GTAATGAAGTATGGCTCCTTAAAAACGGTATATCATGCAAATTTCGAGTCACTACTAAGGTATGGAATTATAATTTATGGCCAAAGCAGCCATGCAGATACAATTTAAGTGTCAAAAAGCAGCTTTAAGAATTTTATCTAAACTAGAGTATAAAGAATCCTGTAGAGGGCATTTTAAGATGCATACTGTAATGACTTTTACGAGCTATTAATATTCAACTTCAAAACTAAGAGCAATTTTGATAAATATACATTTAAACATGAATACAATACCAGGCGCCAATATGACTACGCTCTCCCAAATCGTTCAAAGTTGTTATTATGGATTTCTTCAATTCTCTGCCGCAAGATATAAAATTTATAACAACTTTATCAATGTCCAAAAAAGCTATTATGCACTTTTTTATTTGTTGTTATTTGATCCATCTGTTGTAGATATATGACAATTTTCTCTTATGTTACTGATGATTTTTTTTTGAGAAATTAATGTTATTATCTTTTATATGAAAAATAAAATAACTGCTTATTTCGCTTTTTTTTAATGCTTATTTGTGCGCTTATTTTACAGTTTTTTACGTAAAAAAGTCCTAGCTCTATTTATTAACTTTGGAAATTTGAATTAAATTTTATTCTTAACTACAGTTTTTGACTTAGACTTAAAAAATAGAAGTAACTTTATAGCTAAAATAAGTTACAATACACCCATATTTAATAAAAAATTGTAATTATAATAAACAAATTATTTTTTTTAGAATTTTTTTTGTTTTTGACTTATTTGTTTTTATATTTAATTAAGAACATTATATTTAATAAGTACAGCTCATGCATTTTAAGTTGGATACTGGGTGGGAGTATCATGGCAGCATGAAAGACTGACTGCAAATTTATGGAACCGATTTAGCATTAGTAATAAATTTAGATTTAGCAATAGTGAGTTAAATTCTAGAGTTTTCATATAACCATTTATGGAAATTTAACATTGGCTGTGGCGCTAAGATTTGCCCATGAAAGTTCGTAATTTTAAAGTTATGTGGCTAAATCCTTAAATTCTGTAGTAATACGCATCCGTTATGTGAGGGAGCAGCAGGAGTGCAAAAGCTACGTTCGGAAACGATTCGGTTAGGAGCGGTGTAATAGTCATGTGGCGTCGCATAAATTCATGACGTTTATATCTAAAGTTATATTTAATACAAAATTTATTTTTAATGCTAAATTGGTTGCGTAAATTTGCCATGAAACAGAGCATTGGTATACTCTTGAGATACTTTCTAAGCTAACTGTGTGCGCGAATACACATTAATCTCTCACACGCTTGACGATTGACGTATATTGTCCCACCTAACTAATGGTAATATTGAGGTGTCAGAGCTCAGGATAAAATGCATGGGCTGTATATTCAGTACATGTTATTAACAACTTATAAAAATTAACGTTATATCTGACTTTTAAGTTTAAATATCAACCAATAAATCACTGTCAAAATTATTACAATTTGTGTTCAATTACGATCAATTTCAGAAATTATAGCTTTTATATTCCACCTAATTCATGAAATCTGGCAAAAAAGTTATTAATTTAAATTTATTTTTAATTTTTTTGTGTTTTCTTTGTTACGTCGGGTATTTTTAACTACCCTTGTATCATTAGATGATTACAAATATAAGCAGCATTTGCTTCCATACACATTCCACAACGTGTCTATTTCTTATAGTTATAACTTTATATAGCAAATAGAAAACATATGAATCCATTTTTGCTCAACATACTTGGTTATTCAAAATATTTTACAATTTTACTTAAAAGCGGTTCTTAACAAAGACCGCTTGAGCAAAAGTTCATGAAAAATGTACGTTCAGACAAAGCGACACTACAGCAAATTTTCTTAATAATAGTTTATAAATTTTGTATAAAGCTTTTTTTGTAATTAAAACAGCGCGATAAAAATCATTGCGTTGGTTTCATTATTTATAGAAGTTACCAAAAGTATCTATATCTATAGATGAGTGCAGTTTGTTTGTTGGGCCGACTGATTTTAATTAATTTGTTCTAAAATTATTTTTGTTGTACAAATGTTATTTTTTATTTCTTCAAGTTTTGCTAACATGTTTAATGTTGGCTCATTTCTATTCTTTTTTCAAGACTAATACAACATATCTGTCGTATTGTGGCGGTTATAAAGCTTGTTGTAATAGCGAGCGATGGTAATTTGCGAATTCGCTAAAACTCCGCGCTCGCCTTTCTCACTACAATATTTTTTATTAAAATATATTCACATTTACCAAGCCTACCTACCTGCGACGGCTATTCCTTTTTAATATATTATTTTAATCATTTATTTATTAATTTTTATATATTTTTTTAAATTTCAAATAGTACAATTTAAGTAATTTTTGTTTTTAGCTTAATTATATTGGATATTTCTCTTGTCTTAAATAACAGTTAATTCGTTGAGATCCTATTTAATTTTCAGAAAAAGTTGATCCCATCAAAACTCCGCCATCACATACCATAGGTTTACTAAGATCAATGATGTACAACATAAATTAAAAACAAACAAAAAATATACCTAAAGTTCTATTTATTTTAAAAAATAACACACATTTTAGTTTTTTTATATATTCAATCTATAAAATCAGTTTTCAATTTTCCAGGCAATCCCGATACATGACTGTAAAAGGTTAAAACTGCTTCCAGATCTTCAACTTCAAAGCGGTCCTCAAGAGCTAGAATCTAGGATTTTAAGTATTTTTAGCGCAAAAATTAGCTATAACAGCTAATTCAAATTTGTACAGCAGCTTTATACTTAATAAATTTGTTATAGTAGAAATAACCTGCTTATTTTTAAATTTCTTGAATCGATGTGTTCTACTTTTGATCTTATTAGTGCAGAAGATTTGCAAATTCATTTATTCTAAATGTTTTTCTTGTTTGATAACATTTGTTTGAGAACCCAACAAAAAAAGTAGAAAACATGGGATGTCTACTTTTTTCCAATCAGAGACAAAATTAAATGTAAATATTGATTTTATCCATTGTTCAGTACGATGATTATTACCATTATTACTTCCAATCTGAATTATTAATTGTGGTGGCACTAATCACATAAGCCAATTGTTCTGTTTATCTCTTGCTTGAATGCGATATTATTGTACATTCATTTTCAACCTGAAACATTTTCTTAACCTGAAATACCAATTTTTAAAATCAAATTCGGATACATCCTCTATTTTTTGAGCTTTCAATGCGTTTCTTGCAGTTGGCATTGAATAAATATTTTATGATATGCTTAGCTTAGCAAATTCAACCTGGTCTTAAAATATGTAAAAATATTAAATTCAAATGTTTGCGGTTATGTTGTGAAATAATTCATTAATTATACATATATGCGATTTGTTGTTTTTTTTAATTATTACGACTTATTATCGGCTTTTATACCATTTTCAACTAATTTTGCTTAAGTGTTTGATGACCATTAGCATAAAAGTCGAAACTAGTCCGTAATAATTAAAAAAACAAAACGCATATATGTATAATTAATGAATTATTTCACAACATAACTCCAAACATAAACATTATATATGCACAATATGAGCAAACAACCCAATTAAATTCAAACGTTTTCACGGTAAATTAATTCTATTAAGTAAACTCTAGATTGTATGATGTATTAATTTAATAATTAATTAAGTGTACATACAAGTTATCTGGATATCTTGAAATGTTTCCATTTTGATATTTCGGCACTTCCATGAAAAAACAGATAAAATGAACGTTTATGAAAGATGCTTTGAATGTAGCTCCGATGAAAATGCAGTAAAGTACTATAATCGCGTAATACTTTGAAACAATTAAATATATTTTCTATTTTCACATACAGGACATGTACAATGACAAAATTATACAGCAGCGTGCATTAAAAATTAATCATTTAAAAAAATATGAAGAAAAATTGTTTCTTTCAATTTTTCACTTATTTACAAATTTTCAGGATAACATTCTCATACATTTTAATTATACGGTTTCATCTTATTTTTTACACATTTAGTTTACAAAACGTAGTATATAGCTGAGAGGAACATAATATGCAAAAATATGTTTTTCTTTGGTAACGACTCTAAAATACACATAGATTTTAGAAATTTTTTAAATTACGCTTTATCTCTTTTTTTTTGTACTTCCACTCAAGTTCTTCGAATACACAATATCGGTAAATCTATCACGTTTGAATCGTACATAGAACTTACAAATAAAGTTGGACATTTATGTTACAAAAAATACTGATTAAAAATAGCTTTCTGTTTCTTGAAAGGCATAATAATTAATGCGTGTGTTGGGATCGTAGTTTCCATCCGAAGTTTTGCGCAAAAACGGTGGATTTTGATTATATGATTACCATTTTATTTGTGTGAATTTAAAAAATAGTGGGGTGAAACTGATCATCCCAACACTAAATTTAGCATGTTTCATCATAGATCTATATAAGTGCATCTCATATTTAATTAACAATTTATATCTATTTTTCTTTAGTTATTACTTCATAAGAATAGCTTAAAACATATAATAATTGCAAATAAGCATGACTAGATGGCTGCTTTTCACACTTTTTTCACTTCAGCCAAAACTGGCAGTGTTACAAATTCAATAACAAAAACATTCTTTCATCTTTACGTACACGAGTTAACTTAATAATAAATTCCACATGGCAGGATAATTTTAAGTAAAGACAAAAGAATATTACTATTTAAAATACAACGTGAACGAGGTGAATGAAATCATCCCCATCATGATATCACCCTGTAAAAATGCGCTCTATTTTTAGGTGGGTGAATTTACCTCTAATTATTTTATATGAATAAATTAGAGAATATTTTTACAAGCGTTTCTGTTCTTGTATAACTTAGCCTAATTTATATAGCACAACTAAATTAATAAATAAAAATTATCTATCAAAAGCTGTTTCTTATCATTTTAAAAATCGGGCTTCGAGATCATAAAAATCATATCATCTAAAATATTGCTATTTGTTTGAATATTAAAGAACGCACCCAAATTTCTTTATTTCAAAAACAAATATGGAATATTCTGAAGATTATGGAAGTAATTTTGGTGTATTGTGTGAACTTTGGGTGCGTTTTCTCTTATTTTAACGATTTTGATATTTACTGATTACGCGAGACGCAATAGACTAATTGCGACCGCAAATATTGCGGCGAGCGCAGACGGTTTTGTATTCGAAAACGCCGAGTTACACAGATTCTTGGTGCATGAACAATAATATACAAATACGTCGTGTGTTCCGGTTCTTCTCATACATTCTTGATCATCTCTGTCATCGGTGATGTAACCACAGCCTCTAATTACTCGAGTTTTTCCTTGAACTGAAACAAAAACAAAAATGTTAGTGTCACCAAGTCACTTAAAAAATACCAAATATAAAAGTATTCGAGATGACCAATTTACATGTCCATGTTTTGCATTTTGTCGTCAGCACGCAAGACCCAGTTTGCTTAATTTTACAAAAATTAAACTAAAAATTAATTTGGCTTATACTAGGTAGCAGTGTTGCATGCTACATAATATTAAATACTCAATTTGACCAAAAATTGAGATAGTGGTGTTGCCGTGGAATTAATTTACTACTTTACAAAGTTGTCTCTACACCAAAGATTTATATAATTTGCTGTCGATTTATACAACACCATTACATATTTTTAATGGCTACTAACATATCGTCTACTGTTATAACAGTATATTACATAATTATGCCAACATGATATAAATCAAAAATACACATTATACAATAAAACTAATTATCAAATTCAAAGTTGCTACTAACGTCAACAGCGTTCAATTGGCATACCAGCGATATTGAGACAACATGCAATAGATGCTAGTTTTTTGGTATATGATACAATCCTACATTTTTATGTTAAATTCTTCCGTTTTAGATGCACCATAGATATATTTGATCTAGTTCACGTTTAAATAATTGATTTTAAGGTTCATTATTTTTAAACAAAAAGTTTATTTCTATTTAAAATAAATGTTTTTTTATTACCAAAACGTTATAAGTAGAAATTTTGAAAATAAAGTTTAAATTTTTTGGTGTTTGGTGTGAAACTTTTTAAAAATGACAATGAAATAAATGTGTAAATAATGCAAAATGCAATTGCCACACTCAGTGGCTTCTTTATAAGCATGTGATTGATGTGATATAAATACCGACTCTTCTCGGTTTTTCGGGGACAGGTTATAAAAGTGCGGTGCAAATAAACCATTAAACAATACTTTTGTACAAATTTATATGTAATTTTATAATTTGTCTAACCATTTTTGTGGATAAATCATCAATAATAATTTTTAAATTCTCACAAAAAACATTAGAAATTTTGCAGTGTTTATGTTTTCTCTAGCTACATAAAGTATGTATAAAGTCTGTAAAGAATTTTACAAAGTTAATGTTTTTATTGGTGTGTAAAGTAAGTATGTAAGTAACCATTTTATTGTTTTTTTTAATTTTTATAGACTTTTTCTCGTTTAAATTAAAGCTTAAAAGCTTTTCTTGATGCAAATGTTTCATATAAAATATTTCCAGAAAGCAATTATTCTTTATTTGTTCCGCCTATAAAGAAACTCATCTGGTGTATAAATTTTCTATACTACCAGAATTACAAATTTGGTTGCGTATGAATCAATCCTCAATCAATTAAGATATTCGAGATGTGTTACTGCAAAAGACCGAAATCTGCTTAATGTCGAAATTTCCCGATAAAAGTCGATATTCAAAAATGCGTTTAGTGTATGTCCAAAATATTTTTATAATATTATTTCTGAAAAGCACCGACAAATGTCGACATTTGCTAAATAGATTTGGCGAATGTTGAAAGAATATGTATATAATATTATTTTTACATAAAATAGAAACTAATAACAACCTATTATATAATATTTGTTGTCAAGAACACAACATATTATGTAGGGGTGTTATGCGAGATATGCCTCACCTCTACCTGATCTTACCCAATTCTAATGTATTGTCTAAAATGTATAAACAGCGACTACTGTCTTTTAGTCGCTCTTTATACAATTTTAGACAAATATTTATCTCAGATACAAGTGAAGAAGTGTATAATACTCGCAAAAATATTTAAATACGACCGTGCTTTTGTTCTGACAACCATCAAGGCTCATTGGTGTATGTCAACTAACACCGGTAAAGTTCCAAATACCATAATAATTTAATGGTGTACATTTCTCAATTTTGGTTTATATTACATAAATATACAATTAATATTACAACACAAACAATAATAAATTAATATAAAAGATAAATACAAAATAAAAATTAATTATACATAATGCTGTTTATTGGTGTTTTTATTCAGTTTCGGCTATTTAAATAAAAAATTAATTCAATTTATAAATTAATTAATATCTAAACATTTCTTGTTTAAGTACTGTTTTACAATTTTCTCAAAAAGTTCTACCCAATCTACACGAAATTATAATCTCTAACATTATAGCCACTTATGGGGTAAGCGATCTAGGTTAATAGAGAATTAAGGGCAGCAGATCAATAGTTATTTAAAAGTTGCTCTAATCTTCTTACGTTTCCACTAAAGCTATTTGCATGATTTTGTATCAGTATGGTCATTTCTTAATAAAATTGTGAAGGAATTCTATAAAATAGTTAAAATCCCTGATTAAAGTTTAACACTATACATAGAACTTAATAAATAGAGAAAGCAAATTTCTATTTAATGTTTTAATCTATAAACAAAATCTTGACTACATAGATAAGACACATAAAAGCATACCCCAAAGACGTCATTTTAAACGTAAAAAACGTTTTAATTATTTTGTACGTTAAATTTTACCATAAATATTTACATGATTAAAATTTAATTTTGATGATGTACTATCTACATCGTAAAATGACCTCTAATATAAGTAAAAAATAAATCATATAAAGTCGTCAGAGTAGGTCCGACCATGTGAAGGATGCATGTACAAAATTCTACAATTGCCGTCCTTAAACCATTCCTTTTGCGCATGTGAATGTATATAAGGTAAGGTGGGCTAGTCTCACATTAAAATTGGCTTACTTAAATGGTAAATGGAAAGCAACTAATCTCTTGCATAGAAATTAGAAAAAAGAAGTCCAGCAAAGAAATGGTTGAATTAATTAATATTAAATGAGTAAAACTTAATACAAGGTGGGTCAGTCAGTTTGTTGGGACTGGGGGAAACTGGCACACATATCAACAATATGCCAAAAGATGACTCTTTTAAAATAAAAAATGGCATCTTTTATAATTTTCAAATATTTTAAGTATTTTATATAAATTTGAGAAAAAATATTTCAGTCAACGCATCTAAAATTTAAAAAAAGCTACTAAAATACCACTGGTCCAATATTATTGAATTAATTTTTAAAATTACTGGTCCAATAATTTTTATCGTTTTTTAAATTACTGACCCGGTAGTAATGTTGTGACTCGTTCACCCGCCTCTATTAGGGTGTTACTAAAATCGAAACTACCGATCCTATCATTTTATATAATTATTGGTCCAATAATTTTTATTGTTTTTTTAATGATTAACCCGGCAGTTAGTTAAATATGATGGCGCTCCCAACTATAATTGTTCCAAAAGATTTATACAATGGGTTACTAAAATTGAAACTACTGGTCCAACAATTTATATCATTTTTAAAATTACTGCTGCAATAATTTTTATCGTTTGTTAAATGATTGGTCCGGTAGTTTTAAATAAAGTGACTTGTCTTCTCGATCAGTTTTTCGCAGTTTTTACAAATATTTATCAATTTTCAAAAAAGCTTTATTATTTTTTACATAAGTTTTGTTTGTGTTTATAGATTTTTAGCAATTTTCTTATAATTTATATTGAGTTTTGTCAAGTATTACACGAGTTATATTTTCACATGCATTTTCATAAATGTACCAGAATTTTCTTATAATTTTCATTAATTCACAATTTAAACATCTGGGAGGGGGCCAGTTAAGACCTAAGGCGCTTACAATTTACAAGACGGCCCTGGATTAGTTACAGGGTGTTGTCCACTCTTTGATACTTGCACCGACTTGTCTCAGAGAATGCTTTCTATTTTATTCTAGTCTCGAGCTTAGTCTCAAATGGACAATTTACCCTTAACCAAGTAACATTTCACTAAAAGATGTTTAGCTCAAACGGTATATTTTAACGTTTGCTATCTCCAGTTACTCCATGACTCATTAGTTACTGGACACACAGTATAAAATAACATATAATAATAACGTTTGTTATAGTTTTAATCAAATTTATCAAAGTGTATTAAAGTAATAATATTAATGAAACCTAATAAACACATAATGAAAACCACACCCTTATTTTCCTTACTTAAATAATTTGCTAAAAATAGACGAGCTAATTAATGTATTTTATGAAAAAAAAACGCGTTAACTTGTCATTTATCACTTAATAAGTTACACACATGAAGCATAGCAAGTAGTTGATGAGATTATAAATAACGATGAAATATGAAAATAATACTTTCCAATAATGAATAACCAATATTTGAGATTTCTGACTAAAAATTTACGGATATGGACAATGCAAATATCGATTGTGGCAAAGCGCCAAATGTAGGACTTCTTCCTATTGACATTTACGGAATTCAGTCTATGGGGATTTCCACATTTTTTCTGCATATACACACACTAAATAATCTGTAGCATTGGTAGTATCTCAAACATAACGTTAACAAAATGTCAAACGAAATTATAAAATAGGACCTTGATAACAACAAAAGTTTGCTACTTATTAGGTTTAATATTTTCATGACATATTTAGAAGCTACACATTTTAGACTATAATTTTTTTAATATTAATAAAATAAGTAAGTAAATAATAAAATTGTTGATCTGTAGAAATATATTTTATTAATCAATTATTAATTACTAGTGTTGCGATTTGTATGTATATGTATATCTTGATTTATTTACATAAAAAATAACAAAATTTTTGATATAAAATAGTCTGTAAGTAGAAATATCAATCATGTTAGATCAAAAGAAATTACTTTTTGACTGAAAACGCTTTTATTTAATGAAACACATTATAATTTTTGCAACAAAAACAAAAACTACATTAAAAAATATTAATAGTTTGTGATCAAAACGGGAAAATAAAAATGTAAGATTTTGTTCGGGCAATTAAACATGAATAATAAGCTGAAAATTGGATCTCCATTACTTCAAATTTCTTATAGTCTATAAAAGATAAGAACAATTGTTTCTTTAATGGATTTTGCACAAATTAATAACATCTCACAATTCGGCACTCATTGAAAAGATTATAAAGTATCCAATTAAACTAAGCAGTAGTAAAAAATCCAATAATAATAATCAACAATGAGTTTGTATTTATTACAAGTCTAGGCTTTTAACGCGTTTCCGGTTAAAACATAACTGGAAAAAATGCAATTATTAATAAAACATATTTATTCTAAACCATACATAAATTACAAAAATTAAAAAATTCCAATTTTTTGCCATATTGTGTATTATTTATATATGATAGAAATGGATAAATTCTGATAATAATTTTTTACTTAAATTGTAGTTAGTATGCGATTTTATTAAAACGATGATTGTCTTTGAATATTAATTTAAAGAGACAAATATAAAATTATTATTGGAAATGTCTTATGTCAATAATAATTAAATAAATATTAAGTACAAACTTTATTTCAATGGAATGCAATAAATAATAGCTTACTTTTATTTTTATTAATAAATAATTATAATAAATAATTACTGATGCCGCGAAATCCGGATCCAGATTCGGCATCCGGCATATGCGGCCAATATTTGAAAGATTTGCTTCCGGCCGGATCTCAAAAACAGTGCGTCGAATTCGTAGGACCCGATTGTTTTAAATCAATAAAGTATAATAAAATGTAAACAAAAAAGTGGACAACACAAATAACAAAATAAAAAATATTTAAAAAAAGATAAAAATTATTGGAATATATTCAACAATAATTACAATAAAAACTTTAATAATGGACTAGTCCTATAAATGCAGTTCCAATAACAGGATATTTTTATGCACCAGCAAAAATACATGTAAAGTTGTCTATTAAAGCAATCTTCAATCCACAGCGCAAATATGATAAACAATTTTATTTTTAAATTTATAAAAATTATTTAAATTAAATATTTTAAAATTACAAAATATCTTTCCATTGCAACTTATTGTATATTTTCATGTTTAAAAAAAAAATAAAAGAAAAATCTTTTTGAAAAATGTTTTAAAAAATGAGAAAATAACTTTTTTGTATTTTGCAAATTTGTCACCATTAGTTAGACTGCTTGTTTGACGTTACAAAAACTAAAACAAAATAATTTCAATTACATTTTTCGCAATAATTTTTTTAAAACTTTCATATTATATAAATATTGAAAATTTTTTTGTGTTGCAAAAAAGGTTATTTTTTTCTATTAAAGAAAGTAAATAAAATATTTAGAAAAAAAAATTGAAATAATTTGAAAATAAAGAAATATTTTTAAACTGTTTCAAATTCAAATATTATTTAGGAACAAAAGTTTTTTACATTTGTTTTTCTAAACAATAAATTTATAAACAAAATAAAAAATTTGTAATTAATTTTGTTTCTATCAAGAAAATGCTATAAAAATAAATTTATTGTTTACTTTTAAGAAAAAAAAAATAGAAAAGAAATTGTTTGTGACAAGAAAGAAAACGCACCAACTAGTAATTTTATATTTTTAATGAGCAGTATCCGGCCGAATCTAGTCTCGGGTTTGATTCCGGTCCGATTCCAGCATTTATTTGTGGTGATGGATCCGGTATAAACAGTAAAAACCATAAATAATCATTGATATTGCCGAACAATTAACAAATTTTAAAACTAGTAGTTCCACTGTATCTACGATCATCGTTTTTTTCTCTAGTAACACTATTTACATTATGTTACTAGTATACCAATTTAAGTATAATTTAATAATCATCATTGTATTGTCATAGACTAAACGCTTTAGTTGCTCAGCTAGAGGATTAATCTATGGTACTAGTAATAAAATGTTATTGTATAGATTGAATTGTGCTAATTTGCGCACACCTGTTTATAATAATTAATTATTAAAATGATATTGATATTCAAATTATAATGATTTTTAACTATGTTTGATTAACCTAGAAAAACGATTTTTATTTACACAAACTGATAAGATTATTATTATATTATAAACAAATCTATGAATAATGGCAAAATTTATTTAGTGCTTTGGATAATTATTGCAAAAATGATACGTCAATCGATTAACTACAACTATTATTTAGGTTAGAAGAAAACGCATTAAAAATCACCGTTTGGTTCGTCCCTGAAATATTACCTGATATATTGAATTACTTATTTATAGATCAACACATTCGTTCACGCATACTGTCGATAAAGTCTATTTATAAATTTGGTTCAAGAATGGTAAAACCTATGTCAATACGATAACATAAAAATAATAAGTTAAGTTTTATAAGTTCCTTAGCACGTACGTTTCTATGCTGTTATCAAAAGAAGTTATGGAAAGAAAATCGTACGTCTATTATGCTTTTATATTGTTTATCAAGTTTTATTATCACCTATTTGACTACATACTGATAATATATATATATATATGCAGTAGTGCACTTTTTGCTGTAATTTTAGCACATGTGTATGTAAAAAATATGTGAAAATGGCTTGATATGATTAGTTTATAAGTATAGAAAATAATCTGAATCTGAATAATACTCACAATATTTCAACTATTCCATTATACTTTTCAATATGTTGCAAAATATTTTGCGATATTTCAAATATTTCTCTTAAAATTTCCACAATTCTTTGAACATTTCCTAATATTTTGAAACATTACATTTCTTCTACATTCTACAACGATTATTTTTTTGGCTTTTCAAAATATTTTACAGTATATCTTGATATTGCACAAAATGTTCTATAAATACATAAATATGTACATACAAACTCTTCTTCATATATTTATTGTGATATTTTTTTTTAGTTTTATATTATAAAGTAATTTCATAATCTACATCTTCTACAGCCTAAAGAAATTTATGTCTCACATTTATCAATAGTATTTATAATATAAATTATTATAATATTCAGCATTTGCAATATTTTCTTTCTAATTTTGTCATTTTTAACAATTGTCATAAATTCATTTTTCTGATTTTTTTTCTTGGTATTTTAACATTTCTCCTGAAACCTTTTTTACATTGATTAGCGTTTACTAATATCTTTTTAACATTCTTTGACTTTTTTTTATATATTTTTATGTTTCATGACATAATTATGTTACTTTTTTGATATTTATTACGTTGCTTGGCATTTTACAATATTTGAAAATACCGAATATTTTGCAATATTCAGTAACATTTTTCTACATTTCACAAACATGCAATAATATTTTAATAGAGATTTCGAAAACATTCGACAACTTCAATACCAATACAATATTTTTTGCTATTATTTTAACAAAGTGCTACCTTTCTTGCAAGTTTACACAAACTTAGTAGCTAATGCTTAGTACTTGTCATGAGTGCTAAGTGTTTATTGACAAAAATGAAAATGTTATGTGAAATAAATGTTATTACAAAGATTATTAGCTCAACGTCCGTTCAGATGACATATTTCTTAAACAAATCAGAAATAAATCATGCGTTTACTTATTACTCTAACATCGTGACTATTTCTACGACTCACAAGTAATTTGTCACTTGCGAGTCGTATGAGTAGTCACGGTTACATATCTTTGGTACATATTTGTTCTATACGGTATATATAATGTTTGATATTTGGTTTTTATAAACTTTTTCTCTTATTTGTTAGACAGAATTTCATTAAAAGGTATTTTTTCCCATTTTATAGCCGTATTGAAAGAATTTATAATATTACTAATAAGTATTTTTATTTATTTTTATTAATTAAAATGAAAAATAATATAACACTAAAAAAACATTGTTGATTATATAGAATTTTTCTAATCAAAGGTTGCTTAAATAGAGATTGCTTATATAGAATGTTGCTTTTACATAAGTTTTTTTTATATATAATGGGGTTACTATACTAATTATTATTATTATTACACGCAACGTATTAGTATAAACAAGAAGTGCCAAGTATTAGCTACTAAGGTTAAAATCAAGCATTAGATAATGCATCCAGTGTAATTGATATTTTCCAACATTTTATAAACAAGATATCGGTGCAAAACATGTAATGGACTACTTGAAAAATTTATATAGCTACAGTTTCTTTGTTTTATCATATAACAATAATGCCACAATTATTGGAAAAATTGCAACAACAAAATTTTGTACATGTCTAAACTATAATTGGCCATGTCTGGCCTGTTGTGTTTGGATAAGTTATCAATTTTTATCAGTACGTTGAAAACAAATGAAAACAGCAGGATACATTGAAACGGTTTTAATATTTTAATACAGATTAGTCGATAAAACAAAAAGAATGAAATAGTTCGTCCGAATACTTGCACAAAATAAATATATTAGTATTAGTTATAGACAAAAATAGTAATATTTTTCGATTCTCTCCAACATATTAAAGGAATTTGATATGAATGAATTGCCTTTATGTATTTGTAAGATCAAGATGGTTATCAATGCTGTCCTTTCAACAATGCTTTGCAGAATTAACTTAAACACAATGTGTCATGCTATAATATCCGTCAAGAAGCTATTACTCAAAAAAGATAAGATGATGTTTTAAATATTAATAAATGTATTATTCCTCATATTTGTCAACATCGGACACAGTTTGAATAAATACAAATATATATTATTCAATGCAAATACATAACATTTTTATATGTTTAAATATTAGTCGACACATATAAATTAACACTAGGCTACGTTAATAACACAAGCCCCAGAACTAGTTCTTAACCACTTTCAGAACAAAGTTTTGTGTTCCAACACAACTCTAACTAAGTTCGAACTAAAAGTTGGATGTTAAAAGACATCCGCTACTGAACTAGTTTAGAACCACTCAAATTTGTCCTTGCCTATGACCAAGTACCAACAATTTGGAACTTACGCTGTCCACAATAACTAACTTTATGTTTTTATTTAAAAGCGTTTCAATATTTTCAATACATTTTTATTCCGAGTAGGTTCTCAAACTGGTTTGATCTGCGGACCAAAACCAAATTATTCAGAACTCACAAATTATTCAGAACTCATTCATAACCTGTTGAGGAGCAGTTCCTTAAACTACAATATCGTTGGTAATCTAACATTGACTAAAAATTATACTTTTTAAGTTGTTATTTTACTTTTTAAGTTGTTATATTACTTACTAATGCTCACATGATATTGTGCAATATTTAATTTCTCGTTACAAATCAAGTACAGTTTTTGTAACGCATTGCTTTAATTTTATTATAGTAGAGTATAGCAAGAAAAATATAACATTTAATATAAAAAGCTGCACAATTTCATACGAGCACAACATTAACTTATACAAATTCAAAAGCACCGTGATTTAAGATATAGCATATAATTGCATCAAGAAAATAAGCGTGCATAAAAGTCATTAATTTTGTTTTATATAGAATTTAGTGCCTTTATGGTTTCCTTTAATATGTTATTTGATTGTTATTATGACTCACTAATGGAATTAGTAGCATACTAGCACATGTTAACGTGTCACAGTTACCAATTATATTGCTTTCTATAACATTTAATAAAATAGTAGTTAAGTTTTTTAAACTTGTGAAATTTGATGTTAAAATTGTCACTTCATTAGTTCACTGAAAAAAGATGAACTTTTTTCGCACTTTGCTTATAAATTAAAAATAATCGATAAAAGTATTTTAAAACTAAAATACTTAATAATATAATATAATATAAAATATGTAATATTAAATATATTAAAAATAAATATTAAAATTGAATGGCGGTGCCTTTACTATGTGATAGTGCATTTTTATAAATAAAACAACTTTTTATATATCTTATCACGAAATTTAGTGACCGTGACTAGTTTCGACCAATTAAAACTAGTCACGGTTTAATAAATTTCGTGATAAGATATATAAAAAGTAGTTTTATTTATTTAAATATTAAAATGACAATTAACATAATTTGTAATATTTGTACCAACATTTTTTGTTTTTAATTTTTCAATCTTATTTTTTATGTTTTTTATTTTAATATCTTTATAGGATTGATTTTTCGTCAATTCACCGTGCCTGTTTTGATATATGTAAGATGCATTTATTGTACCTAAACGGTACATAAGCTCCATCTCCGATAAGATAAAGTTCTCTTTACTATATTGAGACTGACATGAAAAAGATTTCAATAAATAAAAGCGTTTTATTAGTTACTAGTTCACGCGTGTAAATTTCAAAACTTGGCGACGCCGACTCCCCCACTCTTGCGAAAGAAGGAAAAAACTTCTTTTTTTTAATAATCAATATGTTTGTTATATTACTTTTAATTAATAATTTAAGTTGAGTACGCTTATACAATTTGACATATGATTGCAGATATTGCAACCATTATAGTAAAACTTCTTTGGAAAGATATTGTAGTTTAACATACAATTTATAACAAAAACACTCAATTACAAAAATAAATTACACATTACTTATCAACATTCATCATTCATTCGTTCATTATATAAGTTTTAGTTGTATAACTGTAATAGTCATTTCATATTTGTCTACTTTTTTCCTATATATAAATTGAGCAAAAAAATAAAGTAGCAAATCCCACAAGTAAGGAGGCTGAATCTTTATCGATTTAATAAATTTTGCACGACTTTTACAGAGTAACGATGTTTGCTATCTAGAACATATTTTATATATTTTTCATTGTTCTAATGACATTTAGTAAGTTAGCGATATTAAAACAATGTATAAAATAAAAAAGTTTTATTATAGTAAAAAAAATAATAACAATCGTGCTTCGAACACACACACATTAGAAGTAAAACCTACAGTTGTAATATAAATGTAATATTTATATTACAACTGTACTTTTTTAAATAAATTTTTAATCACTCAGATTACAAATTATTAAAAATAATAACGTAATGTTAATATAATATAATTGACTATTTCCCTTTATATATTATATAATTATAAACCAATCATATCAAGCCATTTTAAAATTTATATACATTCGCTCACTGCCTGTATCCCTACCTGCTCCCCTCAAATTTTTACATTTTTAGATTATCCGCTTTTTCAGACACACCTCAATATAAAAGTTTTCATTTTCATGATAAATCTCTAAATATTCCGGATTGAGAGGTAATGTAAAAAATAAGTTCACTAGTTTTACACAAAGGCAAAATAAAAGCATTTTAATACGTACATCACACCCTTTTCTCTACAAAAGCTCGTTCATTTAATAATTTTTTCACCAGATATAAAAGCTGTTCGTGGGCAATGACGAGCGTTGGATTTAGCCATATTACACGCGAATGTAGTGACATGAATGGAGAATCTTCATGTGATTTAAGTACATATTGTTAACAGTTAACACCATTCGGAATACCCAGCTTTATAGTTGTTGCTTACCACATTTAAGCAACAATACGAATTAAGATAGAAACGCTTTGTTGAATATTGTATTCGTAAATAAATATAATGAAAATGATAAGTACTTATTTCAACAAAAATTCAATAATTGGAAAGTCTTCAATGCTGGGAACACTTTATAGTTATATAAATTTAAAAATGTACTAAATTTCGCATTTATGAAGTGCAAAAATAATCAAAAAAATTGACTCGGCAATATATTGTGCCTCAAATTTATCATTGTGGCACAAGGACCTGATGATAAATATTTAAATTAAATGTGGTATATTAGATTAAAAAAATTACACAATTTAAGAAATTACATTTGTGGTCAATATTCCAAATCCCGAAACTACATTAAAGTTTTTATAAGTCGTCCAAACTGTTTTCAAATATCTTTAAAAACGTATTTCTTCTAAAAAAAATCTTGCAATAAAAACATAAACATTGTCGAAAAAATATACTTTGGCAAACAATAAAACTGTAAACAATTTTTTTTAATTGGAACCAATTCGCAATTTAATAAATTATGGCAACAAAAATATACGTCATTAAAAAACAGTTGACAAACGCTCAGTTGTTGGTATTGCATTATGACGCCATTATAAATGTTTTTTCTTTTTGTAAACCGGATAATAAATAAAGAAGTTATAGCTCTATAAAAATATATAATGAAAAAGAAAAAGTACAGTATTCTAAAAAAAAATTATAAAAACTAGAAAAAATTGCAAATATCAAGGAAAAAAATAAAAATACAAACAAAACAAACAAAAAAAAGTCTAAAAATTTTGTCAAACAATCGCAAAAGTTGCAAAGTCTATGCAAATAAATCGAAAACCTCATAAAGCAAAGAATCTCCCGAAAAAGTTGTAGGATGTTGAGAAATGTTAAAAGTCCGTAGAAAAAAATTTCGTAAATGTCAATGAAATGGAGAAAATATCAAAAAAAAATCCAAATTATTAAAAAATTGAAATATGTGTGCAAAAATGTTACAAAACATTTTAAAAAATTAAAAAATATCAAGAAAACTACATACTTGAAAAAAATCACAAAAACTTGAAAAATAAAAATTTATAAGAGTAAGAGTAAAAATTATAATAATGTGGGTGATGATCCAGCATTAGTTTTGGGGGCCCTGAAGCTTAAGCTTTGTTAATTTTATAGTAGATTCGCCACTCCACATCCACAACTTTAAGTAAACGATAAATGAGTTTACACAACATGTGGTGCATAGCAACAAGTAATTGCAAAATAAATAATGTGATTAAATAATAACATATTATGTTTATAATACATTAAAATCAATCTTATTTTCTATTCTGCAACCAATAGAATTAATCTGATAAAATAAACTGCTAAGTTATTTATTAATTTCTTGAGTTGTTGCTCTACCGTAAAAAAATTTCTTAAATTCTATCTATTATCAATTAAATTATTTTAAATGTTGTGTAATGCGTTATTTGGTTACATATTTTTGAGTTCACAATTGTTTTATTTATCAACTGATCATTTTAATCAGTATAACTGTAAAAAATTGCATACGTACAACAATTTTCATTTAAAAAATTAATATATTTTTTCAATCAAAGTTCCGAACTTTATCAATTTTATTGGTATAACAAACTAAATAAATCAGTTACTGATGATCACTAGAACAGCAAATTCAGCGCTGTATTTTTGTTTTTCCTATAAAATTCTACTAAACATTTATGAGTAATTTTATTTTCTAAATTTTTTCTTTAAAAAAAAATTCAGATTAGAAATTTAAAAAAATTGCAAAAAGGAAAAAAATAACCAAGACTGTGAAAAATTAAAGAAAACCAAAGTTATTTACAATGTAAGGTAAGAAAGAAAATTGCAGCATGACGCGTAGGTTTTTGTACTTGCGACTATTTTAAAATTGACCTCAAAATTCTACCCAATTTTAATAATTTAACCAAAATTCTAACTTTGCAAATAACAAAATAATGTTGTGATATTAAAAATAAAATCATGCGAATTGCAAATATGTCAATAAAATAACCATATTATAGCTAGTTGTAATTTTTAGTTATTATATAAACTTATTGAATAATTCCTAACTAAAAAAGGGGTTTGTTTATAAGAAGTTTTCGCAAATTTTCTAAAAAAAATTATAAAGATTTATTAAATTTTTATAACAATTGATTGAAAATTTTCAAGAAAATTGTCACGAAAATGGATAAACTAAGCAAATCTCAATTTTTATTAAAAACAAATTTTAAAAAGCTGTCACGAAGATTTGGTAGACATATTTTATAATTTTTCTTAATTTAATTTTATAATGATAGATTTTTCTAAAAAATAATTAAAACATATTTTTTGAAATTGTATTACTTGAAAAATGTAAAAATAATATTTTTTCTCTAGTTATAATAAAATATAATAGCAGTTATATTTTACTAGTAAGAGAAGTATGAAACTACATAAATATAGCCAAAAATGTGAAGTGGTCAAGTTTAATTGAGCTATTGCACTCTGCCCACACGTAAAGTTTAATCTTTATAACGTTATATCCAACAACTTTTAATTTGAATTAAATTCAAAGTTATTATTTTGCTTTCAATTTGAAAATTGTTATGTGGATTTATTATACAAGGTGTTTCATAAATGGATTATCACGTATTTTTTAATTTCAAACAGAAAATTTAAATACTTTTGCCTTACTTGTTTAGTGTCCGAAATAATAAAAAAAAAAATTAGCAAAACTTTTTAGTATTGTATATAAAATATCTATTGCATTTATGCCTCCAATTACAAAACATCCTGTATAATAAATGTACCTAAACAATTTTCAAATTAAAATAATAACTTTGAATTTAATTAAAATTAAAAGTTGTTGGATATAAAGTTATAAAGGCTATACTTTACGTATGGACACAATGCAATACTCTATATATTAATATCAGCAAGTATCAGCAAGCAAGTAAATATTTTAAAAAGTAACCCAAAAACTTGGGCCATTTTTAAAGATTACTATTTTCCTGACAAAATATAGCTCAAGTTTGTATACATATTTTATTATTTATGAATTTCTGTATAATTGTTCTCAAAAGAATCCACGTGCCTAAAAGTAATACTTGCTGAAATTTTTGCACTCACACAATGAATTGATTAAAACAATAATACTACAGAGTTTGTTTAATTTAAAATAATAAATGTTACTTCCGGTTAAACTGGAAGCTCATTTTTTATTTAAATTTTACATTAAAATTTCAAATAAGATTTGAATTGATTTTCAAACGGGGCCTTAATTTCATCACTAGGAAGCGGCGCCCGGATGTCGGGATGCGGCGCATCCTCTGCATCCTGCCCCAAACCCGACTTGACTAATCCATTTTAGAGCAATTTTAAGTACTTTCTTTTGTTTGGCAGGATGTGTATTAAAATTGACTAAGATAATAATAATGCATATGGAAATGTATGGAAATGTACCGGATGAAATAATATGAAAAGTATTTCAAATAATATGCAATTAAGTAAATTTTAATTAAAATGTCTAATTGCAATTTTTTGTTCAGCTTGAGCTTTTAAAAAGTTTTACTAGATGTAAGTTTGTAGTAAAACACATAGTAAATTATTAACAAAGAATAATTTTCTATAAACTTTATGTTTAATAAAATATTAAAAATGAATATAAAATTGGCATTATAAAACATTCAATTGTAATTCTAATGATTCAACTTTATTTAAGTGTAGGCAATTATTTAAACTCTCTTTTTAAACTTTACGGTCTGGCTGATAACTACGGTGTTAAAGTAATGATGTAACAACCACGTTCGGATCCCCCATTTGACTGTTAAATTCTACTGATCGAATTTATACGCGGGAAAATATCTCGGCATAGATACTTTAGAAGTTAAGTGTGCATACGAAACTCATTAAATTCTCTTCATGTAGACTTGAGCACCCTTGCCACAAACTATATTAGTCGATTGTTGTTATGACTCACTAATGGCATATCACCATACGTTGATGTGTCATAGTTACTATTACTATTACTATTTTACCCTATTTAATAGAATATAGATCAATAGTTCTTATAATATACATTTTAGGCATTATGTACTTCCGGTCGTCAACAAATGACTCAAATATTTTCAATGCATACAAACAATAACATTGCTTTTGGCAGCTTGTCAAGTTCAGTAATATTCAGTTTAACCACGATACAATACATAATGGACATTTTTAATTTGCATATTTTGCAAATAATGGATTAATCAATAACGCTTTTATATACAATTTTCAAGTGGCATACTTAAATGAAAGTGAAGTTGTAAAAAATACCTATTCTTTTGCATAAAAATGTTCTTTGTGTAATTAATATTATTATAAATACCTTTTTGAGTCGTCTTTCTGCATAATACAGGTGGGAACTCCTTCATGTGCTCCAATGGTTTTTTCATCGAGCAATTAACTGTTCCTAATGAATATGGATCGAATGGATCACCGCATCTCGGATCATATTCTGAATTGCACTGATAACACGTGATGGATTTATCTTCAGGTTGTTGTGAAGAATTCGCGTTAGCTTTAAGAGAAACATGAATTAGCATTATAGATTTTACGTTCCGTTCTATCAAATATTAAGTTAAGACAGCAATGTGGAGTTTTATTATGTTGTTTATCTGGCGCCAGGGACCCTATTTTTCCTGCGCTGTCATTGACCTTTATCGGATCACGTGATTGTACGGATTTTCCGGGGTTGGGGTTGAAATCACTGAGCCATGTAGGTTTGAATTAATGACTGCTATAATGTATTTGTCGAATAATATTAATGAATAATTGTTTAATCAAATCTTGATTCATTACCATTTTATATTAAATGCATTGTTTGTTGGTTAATTTAACCAGACTCGAATCATTAATGTTGCGTTTTAAATGGTGCTTATATTTAAACGGAAAATTGACTTTGATGTAGCGCTTCGGTCATTTTATTGCGATAAGTTTCACATTCAATGAACTGAAATATAATTTATACTATGTATACATTACCGATTTATTAACAAAGAACAAGTGAGCCTTATTACGAAAACCAGGATTTTAACATATACATTTAAATAAAGCAGTATTAATTTTTATAGAACAATTTTGTCTTTTTACTATAAGTGAATATTTTTTATGTAAAACATTTCAAATTTAAAGAAAATCTCAATTCATTACATTTTTGTATAATAAATTATTATTCTGTTACAAAGTCTGCTTGCATGATGCATTTTAGCTGCAGGAATTACTCACTTATCAATTTTATTATTTACATTTAAAATACATACTTTTATTAATATTATCTTATAGCAAAATAATAATACATATTTCTTTTTAGATTTAAAAATGCACTAAAACTGAAATAAATTAATTCAACTTTTACGAAATTATATATGTACTTAACTGATTTTTAATTTGACTTAATAACATTTTAAATGATTGAAAATGTAAAATATATTGCTTAATAATAAGATATATATTTGGTAAATTATCACTTATATATTTTCAGGACTAGACTCGTAATATAAATATCTGTTGACTGGCGCCGATTTCAAAATATTTTTATGCAAATAACTATATAAAATAATTTGCAAACGGAAGATTGAAAAATCAATTCCATAATTAGTCTATACGATCGGTCAATAATAGTCTGTTCACAAATGTATTTTTGTAATTACACAATTCGATTGTATAGTCTTACATTCAACATAAAGTAAACTAATTTAGCTCGCAACATTAAATCGATTTAGTATTATAATTTAACAAATAGATTATATAATTGATTCTACTATTCCTTGTATATGGAATTTGTACAGGATGAAAGAATGATATGGGGCGCGAAGAAATCGAAGACTCGTGCAAACCAGGTTCTACCGTACGACCTTGACCATCTTGTATAGGATTCACACGGTTATATTGGGCAAATTCACAATGATTAAAGATTAGGTCAAACGAATTGCATGTCACATAAGAAGGACCTATCCTAAAGGAGTGTTGAAGGACTCAAACTAACGCTAAATCCTTTTAGTGTAATCGGATCTTAAATGATATAACATACTATCGATTCTATTTAACTTCAATAAAATTTGCCTGAAAGCTTTTCCTGACTTACTTTTGGATTGAATAAATAAATTATTATCAACTGAACATGCTATGGATATGTGGAATTTAATAAATTTCTCTATGTGGGGTGAAGAAAATTATTTTTATCGATTAATAAAATAAACATAAATAATAATAATTGTTGCAATTTACTGAGTATTAATTTATTTACTGCTTCTTTTATAAATTTAATTTTAGAAATGTAACCTACTACCCCAATCTTGGCAGTTCAAGGCTATATTACATAAACCGTTTGTGCGCTTAAAACAAATTTTATACTCACATCCTAAAACTAAACATCCAAGTAGATAAAGGGTTGTTCTAAAAACCCATCCACTCCGGTCCATGATTGCTAGCTATAGTTAGTCCACCTCATACACCACCGTTTGTACTTAGTACTTCAGCATACACCGACCGCGGTATCGACGCCTCCCTGTCTATTCGACATTTAGAGCGTACAGTGGCGTCGTGACGTCATTAAGCCCTATCCCCACCACCTGCGTTTTTGGTGACGTAACAAGTGCGCTCGATCGATCAAACTAACCCACTTCGACAAAACTATACTACCCTAAAAAATAAATGAAAATTCCCGTTATTTTCAAACCATTTCATACATTTTAATTAATTTTATTCATTCAACATTACAACCCTGCAGACATGTTTTCACAATGTCTTCCCTCAATAATTAAAACATTCCCGTTTTTTTCGGTCTGTTGAACTTTGACCCATTATTTATATTGAGTGAATTACAAAGAACATTAGAATCATTAAATTTTCTCATCAATCACAAATACCCAATACTTTTCTATTATAACGTCATCTTTAATGTGAACACATGATATAAAATAAACAATATCACATTTAAACAACGTTTACTTACTTCAAAAAAATGTTTATTCACTATATAAATTTTTAATTTATCTTGGACTATTTTTTTTAATCCTTCTTTGTTTCAATTCTATTGCTGGAAAGAAATGTTTATGATTGTTTATCAATATTATTTAACAAAAACATTATCAACAGTTTATTTCCGTTCTTGATTAAAATTAATATTTGGTTAGTTGACATACATAAACAATTCACCGCAATGCCGCAAATTATGATATAATCAAACCGCGTTGAAAATTATTATTATTTACTAGCAATCGAGCATGTGAATCTGCAATTAATTCATTGCCACTAAATTCATTAATATAGGGAAGTTAGAAATTTTAAAAAATATTATAATAACATGAAATTGAGAAAATTTATCAAATTATTTCTGTATATATTGTTGTATATAAGGGTGCGTTATCAACCAAATCTGAGAAATCGATTCTTTATTCTAGCGAACAACAGCGATGCAAGCTCAGTTATTAATTTTATTCAGGATGCCTTGCAAGCAATGTGGTACATATAGGAATGTTCGCAAATTTATTCGATCCATATCTGTTATTTGCAAAATGTGAAAAATATTAAAGGCATTTTTTAATATTAGGCAAAGCCCAGCGCATGCACCATTATTTAGTAAACATTAGATTTTTTTCTAAAAATTGTATTTAACAGTATGTATATCAATTATTAAAATTGATAATATAAAAAAAACACTAAAATATAATTACAAATTATAATAACAAATGTATATATATTATAAACATAGTTAATATAATATTTCTAAAATAATAAAATCATTATTTCCCCTACTACCTACTTAAAAGACATTATTGTTCAAATTTTAATATGAAGTAAGTTTTATGTATACAAAAAATTGTTTTTCAAAACAGCAATAAAATGTGCATACTTATCATGTTAATAGTATCATGTAGTGATGTGCAATGTCGATACTTTTAAGTATCAAATATTAAGCAACCTTTTTATATTGAGTATTTGTTATTGTTACTTAATATTCAATTCTGATAATTTATATATATTATTAAAATTTATAATTCTTAATCTCTTAAAAAAATATTTGATAAAATAATTTAAATCTTACACTTTTCAAAATAAATAATATTAGATTGGTGCATTATTAACTACGCACCTAATTGGCGTTTTATTTTTGGTTTGCTTTTTTACTTTTATACACTTTGGTGCCATGCAAATGTCAGGTAATATAAATGCGTGTCAAAAATTGTATTCACGTTCGTCATATAACCAATTTCAAAAATGCGGAACAGTCATTTTACGATAATATTCCATTACCAAAAATATCGTTGAAAAGTTGAAAAATGATAATCAAAGATCCGGCATTAAAAATATATACTGTTATTTGGAGATGACAAAGAGTATATGGTAAATATATCCATTTATAAATTGAAATGTATTGGCTAGCTATAGAGCGTGCCAAAGCTGTTAACTTTGTTGGATTAACTTCCCCCTTCCTTTAATTTGTTATGCATATACCAATAAGTAATTCTAAAATGCAATTTTTTTAATATTGTGCTAAAATTTTTTTATCTGAACCCCAAACCGCAAAAATCCACCAAAGTTTCATTGTGCGTCTCTGTTGCCGTTGTTTAATAATGTGCAGAAAAAATATTCAGAATAACTTTTGTATATTCCTTAATAAAATAATTATTAGTTATGATGTAAGTGATAAAAGACAAATTTTATCCACAAAAAAATAGTTCAGTGCACAAGGCGATAGCCGAGAGTAATATTTTATTAGTAGATAAAATGTCTATTCAAGTGTACAATGCAAATGCAAACAAATCNAAATCGGCAAACTGACAAATTTCCGGGAACTGTCA
Organism: Tachinus sp. AB-2021; assembly: GCA_030264575.1. Taxonomy (NCBI): domain Eukaryota; kingdom Metazoa; phylum Arthropoda; class Insecta; order Coleoptera; family Staphylinidae; genus Tachinus; species Tachinus sp. AB-2021. The sequence continues at coordinate 26,473 of JARJEC010113454.1, forward strand.
CATATTTTATGAACAAGCTTTATAGCATCTTATTTATTTTAATTTTATTCGTGTTGGTCATACCAATATAAATAAAGTGTTTACGTTGCCAATAATAGAGTGAATAAAGTGAAACTCTCATGATTTTAACTATACTTTTGGTTAAACTATTGTTTTAATAATGAGATTAAATCTCATACAGCGTGTCCAGTTTCAAACTCGAACACAGGAATTTACATGTTGAATTATGATTTTGCAAATTCCTGCTCAATAAATCAACTTACCGACATCATATGATTCTGCATCGACTTATACTAAATAATATTTTTAAGATGCAATTTTCCTTTAAAAGTTGTTGGTTGTTTGGTAAAAATAACACGACACATGAAATAATGCAAATATCAAAAACTATTATTAAACAATACCTATAAATAAATTCTATAAAATAAAAAAATTAAAAAAATATATTATTAATTATCACATAGTAACTGTAGATTCATCAATTTTCATATTAAATTTAAATTCGTCAATATGGTTTCATCTACAGTGTAATTTTAATCCAGAAATAAATTTATAACTTGTGATGAATAATTATCGTAAGAGTGCGGTTTATGGTAAAACCCGTTTATAGTGGTGTTACTTTCCGTCAATTAAGAGAACTGTTTGTCATTAAATTTGATTATTCCGTAAGTACTATTCAGAAATTTATTAAGAAAATTAAATCATGTACTAACATTTCTGTGAAATCGGAAGCTATTGGCGGTGAGCAAATGATTTTTTATTGTTAATACAATGTATAAACAATTAAAATAAAGAAAGCGGATTATGTAACTTGTTCACACTTGATATTGACCTTCGCACGTCGAAACTTGTATCGTTAATATATTGATTTTCAATAAATATTTTTGTGGTAAAAACTCAGTAAATTATTTTATTTTATAATGAAGTACCACGTAGTAGAGGTCAAAACCATCCTTATGTATAAACAATTGTAGTACAGAAAAACAACAAAGGTATGAAAATGCTAAAGAACTTGTTTTGGCCATTGTAAGCATGGCCAACGTATAGTGTGGGACAAATTTCTGTGCACATCAAAAATCGATTTATCGAAAAACTAATATTTTGTAGTGTTTGAAAGGAATTTTGCGTGGACCGGAAATCCAAAAAAGCAGTGACTAATAAAAGTTGAAAGACTACACTAATTAAATAACAATCATATTTTAAATTTTAATTATAATAATTGATTTTCGATTAACCCATTAGAGCCCAGAAAGACCACCACATGAATATAATCTTATGTAGATAATAAATGAATCCTATAAAGAACAGTCCTGTTTAATATATATATATATAGCGAAGCAATATATAAGGAAGCACTCTCACAAAGAAATGAAGGCATTGTAATAAATGGAAAGATCATTAATAACATCAGGTATGCAGACGATACCGTACTGTTAGCAGAAAATGCAGACGACCTACAAAAACTAATTGAAGCTGTGAACAACTACTGCAACTACTATGGTCTCACAATGAACATTAAAAAACTAAGTATATGGCTATTTCAAAGTCACCGAACAACAACTTGTCTGATATCCACATTAATAGTAAGCGGGTCGAAAAGGTAAC
>JARJEC010113471.1:0-22024 GCA_030264575.1 Tachinus sp. AB-2021
AAAAAGAAAAAATATTGGAGGTGGGCGTTCAGCTATTATCATCGTTTGAAAAACGATTGACTATTTAGTGAGTAGGATAACTACTAAGTTATATTAAATTGCAAATTATTTTTTAGCGCAACGATTTTATCGTCGCTCTAATCGCTTATCGTTGCTCCAACACAAACGCACTTTTAGGCCCTTTTTATTTGTCGCCTCTAGAACGTTTTGTAAGCACATTGTGTTATATTGACGCTTATGCATCAAAATGTCGAACGTCCGAATCTAAATAATATAAACAATAACTTTAGAAAACCCCACAAAAAACACTTGCATAAAAGAGGCCGCAGGAACACAAGTTCGTTTTCAATTTTTGCGCACTGCCACAAGAAATAGAGACAATCAGCTACAATCGTAATTTATTATCTAGGTTTTATTACTAAATGTTAAATTAATTTTCTTACCTCAAATATAATTAAAAATAATATTTGACTAGCAAAATTGGCCCAGTAACCACTTCTCTTACCATCGGGATCATATTTGTAATCTAAAAACATGAATCCACTATAAACGCATATGAACGGTACATTAATAGTATCGTCACCGCTAACATCAACTATACTTTTGTCATATTGAGAAGTTTGAAAACCTAAGAAAAGAACGATTATAATATACTCAATATACTGAAAAAATAAAATAAATTACTTATAAACATTGTTTCTTTAAATTTTGCATTGTCGTATTCACGATGTGCATAGTATATAATGCTTCTTACAAATGAAGTGTTAAAGGCAATTACAGCACCCTATAAAAAAATTATAGCTTTTCTTCTATCTCAGTTTTAATTAAACATACATTAATCAAAAATCCGGTTAAAGTTAAAAACCAAAGTACATTGTTCCACGCAGGGATTCCAGATATCCGATTTGGCACTGATCTCCTACGTTGCATTAGAAAAAAATATGAATGCAGTCGAATTTGTAATATATTGTACAGCAAGGCCAACAGTGGTGCAAAAATAAATGTAGTTGTAAAATAAGCAACCATTACAAATGTAAGCACTGTAAATGTAAAAAGAAGTACCCTGTATTAATGTTGCCATTTTATAAACGGACATGATTTATTATAATTCTTATTGGGACAACCCAGCACAAACTGGCGCTGGTACTTTATGTAATAAAATTAAAATATTCAATTTTACTTTACTAAATTTATCTACAAAACAAACGCCTCTACAAAAGTTCAAAACAAAATCCGATTATAACATGGAAAACGGTGCAACCTCCAACCCTGTTTCAAACATTTATAATTGCGTTCATATTGTAGTAGTTGCAGTGCAGCGGTGTATTGCAGTTGTATTGTAATAAAATTTAATTGTTCACATAGAGATTAGTGTGGTTGCATTGCATTGTCTTATTATAATATAACCGCTAAATGCCGTCTCAAATTTAAATAATGAAATGAATCAATTTTTATATTATATATATATATATATATATATATATATATATATATTGACAAAGATACAATTTCTGTATTACTGATAGTAGCGTCGTCACATCGGTCGTATTTGATTTGCAATTGCATCAGTGCGTTGTAGTCTAGAAAATTTAGACCTTAGCTTCTGCACTTCAATACAACTGCACTAATCTGAATGTAAACCCTTATCTCTATTTACATAAGGCAAACATTCTACACTATCATACAACTGCACTGTAACTGCGCTAATCTGTATGTGAATGATATTTTATTCTGTTCATTTTTATTTCAAAGCGATGCGGAAATTGCGTAGGTACTCTGATGAGCTTTATGGAAGCTAAACACATGTCTGCATTTGATTGTTGTCGATTGTAACAACTTTGAATTTGAATAATTGATTATAAACTTTATTACTCAGTCTTTTAAAATTTATTTGTCAGATTTCCTACGAGAATAGGTGTATAACTACTTACAGTAACTATATTCTTTATTTTATTGTTATTAAAATTTTGGATAACTTAAATCCTGGTAATTACATAAAATTATAATTAGAATATTATAATTATTTGATAATTACTACGTTATTACTAATATATAAAATAGTTATAATATAGACCAAAAATGTAGTCAAAAATTATCTTTTTTCTTGGTATTTAAAGTTTAGACACAAAATTATTTATAAACTCATCTTAATTTTTTCCTTTTTGCCGCGGTTTAATTTATTTGTGTTTTTCCATCGCGATATATTGAAGTGTTATAGATTAATAAAAACTCATCAAGTAGTGTCTCGATACGACAGCGCACAGCGGGTGGTATGTATATTATTTTAAGAAATCTATGCGATTGCATTATCAAAAATAATAAATTATACGGTAAATTTTATTGAAAAATAATGTCGATAATTACTTGCCATTAATTCGGAAGCAGTATTTCTTATTTTTTGCTAAATAAATGATAAATGCTATTTCCTTAATTTTTGTTTGCAATAGCTTTAAAAAATAATAAATTTTAACATGTAGCTATTTTTTAAACATCCTGTATATGTTTTTATATCAAGTATTATTGGTATATGTTATATTGATTTCTAATTATCTCATATTTACTGTTTTTTTAAACTTTATGTTGTCTACGATTTGATGCCAACTTTTGTAGCATAAAAGAAATATAAAATAAATATTTTATATATATTTTTTACTAGAAATTGAAAATATGAATCTGAACTTTAAGATTTAATAATCATAAATTGCAAATTTAAGTATAAAGTGCATATTAAGTGGAAAAATATAATATAAGCACGTACGTTTTATCACCCAATGTATGTAGTTTACAAAAACAATAATATAAATAATCGTGCAAGTTGAGTTTCATTTCTTTATTTGATGCCCGTTTTTGCAGCATCAGGAACACGCATTAAAGGTAATACCCAATGCGGAGTGTGCACTAACCCGATAACTAACATACCGATTAGTGCAGGTACAGTACATGTTGTATGGTAGTGTAGAATGTTTGCTTTATGCAAATAAACATTTTTGGAACCAATCAAATACGACGATTCAAAAGCGCGCGCTTTAAACCCAGAAATTATGAAGACAAATTATGATACAAAGTTTAAATTAAAATTTAAAAACTTGTAACTAGCAAAAATTACACAAACTGAATGTCTTCAGTTTTGTTGTTTAATTTATCAATTAAACAAGAACAAAAGAAAATTATTAATTATCTACAGGAGATGTTGAAAGTGAGCTCCATTTGCTCCAATGCAAGCCTCAGCACCGTACGCCATATGTAAGATTATATATTATTTACGTTTGATGTTAGCTGTAGAGTAAACATAAATGTAGTTTGTGGTTGTAGGATAAACGAATATATCTATCCAAAAAGATATAAAAATTAGCATTACATAAAAATCGCTTGAAAAAAAAGAAAAGAAAAATCTTTTAATAGATTAATGTTTATTTTATTTTGTATTTTTTCTTTAGTTAATAGATAATAAGATAACTGAGAATGTTCAAAAAATATTAATTTAAAAGTATTTGTTAAATAAAAGTTAGTACAGAAAATTTTAAAATAATAGTGTATACAAAGTACTCTATTTAAAAGGCATTACTTTCGCTAAACTAAAATGGTATTATCAAAATGCATTTTTTAATAATTATGTACATCTATTATATTATTATAAATAAGAGTTATAGTGTTGAACAAATTTATATATATTATGCATAATTAATTATTTTGTACTTACTTAAATTAGTATGTATATTATTTATATGAAATTTACTTAGGTTGTATTTTACATAATCCCTTTCATATCGCAGTACAATATCTCGCAAGTCCTTCCTAGCGTATCTTTTAAGAAATACCTTTGATAAAAAAAATTTGGTAGAGCTGAAATTAAATAATTATTTATATACTAAAATAATTCATATATTATATTATAAAACTTACTCACGAAATATAACAATAAGAATTGCTTTTAAAATATCAAATACCAAAAAAAGTGCAACATGAATTGTGACATCTAAGAAACATCCAGTAGGATTACAAGCTTCAGCGAGTATAATTAAGTATTCATACTTTTGAGCAGCATCATTGGGCTTTTTATAATATCTACCCTAAAATAATAGTGATACATTAAAGATGGAACAATAGTTATAGCTATAAACATCAAAAAATATACTAATATTCATACAGTTTATTTGCCGTTCTGTAACACTGTTATAATATATTGCATTCTATAATATTTAAAATTATGATCAGCACGATTAAGAATGTCACTATATGTATATCTGTCAAACACTGAAATCTGCTGATCCTTGTAATAACTGTCAGTACGAGGATTGCCGGCAAATGGAGTAACAGTCAAAGCACGGTGTTGCACAAGTCAAGTTTGGGCACAACCCGCGTAGTAGGGAGCGGAAGTGCTGAAAGTATTTTTAGTAACTAGTATGTAATATTATTACGCTACTAGCCTCACAGATCGGATCACAGTTGTCATTACAACGACACTGACAGTGTTTGATGTGTCAAGAAGTGAAGCATGCCTTTTGGCAACATCTATCAACTTGATTTTTGTTGTCTCGTGTTCCTTCTATGGAAAGATTGTATGTAACTTGCTCCAGTAAAATTGCGCCTTTATACAAACATATAAACCTTTTACAACTACCTTCTATTCTAGAAAGTGATAGAAGATCTTGGAAAATGATTGAAATAAATATTTTTTGTTGATTTATTTTATTACAAAGATAGGACCGTTAATAATAAATTAATAAATTAATAATCGTATTTATGTAGTTTTTGTGTTTTTATTTTTTTAAATATAAAAATGAGTAGCTCCTAATGTATGATAAACTATAGTTTTAATGAAGTTAAACTTAAGTGGCAGAGGACCTCTTTTGTAATCAACGAATGCTAGATTAACTATCTAGAAAACTTATAAAATTTACCGGCAAAACAAATAACATTTAAAATGAGATGATCGTTTTTTGCCTAATTTATTTCATACTGACTTACATGTGAGACAGCACACCGTTTCTCAAACTATGATGCGCGCGAAAATCACAATTCCACACGTTTTAATGTACACGAACCCATTGCCAGGCCCATACCTCACATGGCATGCGTATTGTATTTTAACTATATCTCGGAAATATATATGCGATATCTCAGTAAATTAAATTTCCCACAAAATAGATTCGATACATTTTTTGCCTCTTTCACCGTTCTCTTTTGTTATTCTAAACTTTAGATCCAAGAAACTATATACCTGGTGACAACTGAAAAAGATACGGGCCTATATCATTTTTACTTACAAATATTTTTTATTCAATTTGTATGTCTTAAAATACATTATAAGCTAAAAATTTGAAAATTATCATTTCCGGTTTCACCGGAAATAACACCAATTTTGTAATTTTAAATGGAACACTCGGTATATTTTTCTAAATTTTTATAATAAATTACTTATAAATCCTAATTTTCAGCTGTTTTGGTAACATAAGCTCATTTTTTTTAAACATTTTTTTCTGTACTAAAAAAATGATTTTTAATACTTGTATACTTGTATTTTTCATGTTGTTTCATAGCAACAAAATATCAACTTTTACGTGATACCATGGCACCAATTAGTTGCATTTGAAAAAAGTAAGTTACAACCTAAATACTAATTATGTCATTTATTAAAGCGCGCAAATTACTCAATTTTAAATAATGTGGCAAAGTAATATTTTTCTCAGCAATCACAATGTATTTAGATATTGTTGTAATAAAAAAAAGATTAAAAAGTTTTTTAATTTTTTTTTCAAAATGAGATTGTTACCAAAATTTCTGAAAATTTGGATTCATACGTTAACTCTACTAACAAATCCAAAATTGTAAAAATATTCTGGGTGTTTCATTAAATAACAACAAAATTGTTGTTATTTCCGATCAAACCGAATATAATATTTCAAAAAAATTAAGCGTTAAAATATGATCTTATAATGTATTTTAACCCATCAAAAATGTTTATAAATAAAAAAAAATGGGAGCGTACCTGTTTCAATGGGCACCCGGTATATGTATTTTCAAATGGTAAGAAATTAGCTATTTTTATCAGTTTGTAAATTTATTTTACTCGTTTCGAGTAACAATGTTCATCATCATTATATTGAAACGAAACGCCCTGTATATTTTTACATATTTTGATTCAAGTTGAAAATCTACACACAGGACTGTATTCCATTTATTTTAAAATAAATACCACATTTAACCAATTGTATTATAAAATATGCTTGTTTGGGTTGCGCAGAAGCTTCAAAATTAGAAAAAACATTTAATTAAAAAATGTTAAATTACATATATTATAAAACGTAAATTTTGAATGGTAAATTTTTTTAGGAAATTTGCTGACGCAACGCCAACATATTTCATGAGCTTTTTTGTCTGCATATATGATTTCTATTTATTATAAGCTTCAACTTTGGTCGTATGTTATAAGACAAGCAACTATCAACAGAGAAAATTATGATAAATAAATAAAATAATTAATAACAATAATATTTATTAATAATTGTTATTAAAAAATTATTGATTATCATTATGATTATGACTGAAAGTTTGTTAAAAACTGTCACTACGACAGTTAAAATTATTTCTTTATTTTATTGATTTTATTTTATTATAGTTCGATTTGTACAATCCTTTTAATCGCATAAAAAATATGTAGGCTACACAGACAAAAAAACCGCATTCATACGAAATTTAGTATTTTTAGTACTTGTAGCATAAATAACTAATTCTTAATTGCTTCCGACTTCTTTATGTGGTAGTATTTGAAAGATAAATTATTCAGTAACAATCTTTGAACTATTTAGTAATTTTAGGTTAAACGAGTCAATTTTTGTTAAAATAAGTCAAGAATCATTATGACAAGTGGTGTTTTACTTCTTAAAAATGCGTGTTGGTGGATAAAATTCTAGATTTTATAAAAATATAGCGCACTATAGTTTTCATTTAAAAAAAAAGTTGATCAAATATCTCCAAAATTTAAAGTTGGAAAATAAATACTGTCTACGCCACTAGATTTTACGTAAAAAGGTGCCCTTAAGATGTCTTAGTCCTGTTTCCATAACTTAAGGAGGCCATTATATAATACGACCAATATCGAAAAAACACGTTTTCTTTGGAAAGTAAAAATTATACAAAAATCATTTTACTACCATTAAACTCTCGCAAAATTAGCTCGAGAAAATCTTGAAAGAATTTACCTAGCACAACTACTTATGTGGTCTATAAGTAGTTGTGCTAGGTTGATTGAACTTACCTTAAAAATTGCCAAATAAACAATTAATGCAATATAGGTCGGTATTACCAAGAAACACGTTTTATATACTACAGATTTATCAAATTCCTCAAAAGTTCTATGTTGTTCTAATTTAGTGAGATAATATGCAGCTTTAACTAATAGCTAAAATTAGAATGTTATATTATATTTTTTTAATATTATTATTATAATACTGGTATGACTGCAGCTTTCAAAATTGAATAATTAATAAATGCACTAATTATGTTTACATATATTATCGATGAAGAAGAATATTTAAATGTTTTAAAGCACTCATTTCTTACATACATGGAGCCTACTATATTTATCAAAACGACAGCAATCTGAAAAAAAACGACATATAGTCAAAAATGTTAACCAATTTATTGGAAAATTAAAAACTTACCATCAATAAACAAGTACAAAGACCTACTAAATGATTTACAAATCTTTGATATATGTTATTTAACAAATTTTTATTTGTAGCTGTTTCTTCATTTATCTTTGCGTTTGTGATTCGTTTTCTACAAAATAATAAAATAAATGTACTATTTGTTTTTATTGAAAAACTCACCGTATAGTTGTATAATATTTTACATTTCGAACATTCATTTCTAATTTTAAAATGGATTCATATCTTTTCCAGAATATAATAAATACGACAGCTAAAAATTATTTTTAAAGAAAATTTAAATTGGCTTTATACATTTAATTTTTTCTCTGAAACAGTTTTGTTCATCGGCGACAATAGTAGCAAATAGAAGAAATAAAGATTGTTAAAGTGTTTTCAAAATTCAAAAACACGTTAAGGAAATTGACATGAAAATAACTTAAGTGCAAAACATAAAACATTAATTTTGAATCTAGCGCCACACTTGCATTAGGCTAAATTCACATTTCAGCAAAAAGCAAAAAAAATATGCGGGTCAATAGTACTGAATTTTTATTCCCGAAATATATTGGTCATTTGTTAAAATTATGATAATATAGTTTTTTTAGTTGTTAGTTGTTAATTGCGATATGCATCAGTAAATATATTTCTAATAGAATGATGTTCTTGAATAATAGGTCATATTGTCATATTCCACAAACACTCCATTTTTACCTTTAATCCTTATATATGAATTATTTAAATAATGTGATTTTATGCATTTAGTGATAAAATAATATGAATTTAATTATATACTTACACCAAATAGAAGCAACCATTCCATAAAATTGACTAACAAAATTATCAAAAAATAATGTTAGCCATCTAACTGTACAATATTTCTTAATTTTGATAAAACGGCATAATTTTAAATTATTGCACATAATGCAAGATGATAAATTGCTCTTGCAAAAATCTTCACTACAAATAGTTTAAAACAAATTAAATTAAAACTTATTATTATTTTCTCTGAACTATAAATCATTTATTATATAAAACTCAAGAACTTTTTTTCATAATTTATAAAACGTATGTTTGACAATACAACATGATCAATTTCTAAAATTATATTGCAACCTTGATTTTTCTTTATTTGTTAAAATTATAAACATAAATTTTGTTTATTTCTCATTTATTTGGCGTTTATATTTTTAATTTATTATTTTTTTAATTGTTATTTTTTATTTAAGTGGTTTATCTTTCGTTTTTTTTATTTGTTTTTTTTTATATATTTTACGATTATTTTTGTTTTCTATTTTTATTTATTATTTTGTTAAACTCATTATATTTCAGAGATTTGTAATAAAACTAAATAAACTATACAGGTAATATATTTTTTTTACATTTCTTATAATAGTAATAATGGGTTTAAGACTAAATGTTTTTCAAAAGCTTTTAAAAACAAAAATTAACATAGTTAACATACAATATATAAAAAAAGACCATTGTATTAAATTAACAATGTAACATTTTCTGACACTGAAAATCCAGTGACATTTATTATTTTGTATATAAATTACTAATTCAAAATCTAATAATATGTACATCTATAAAAGAAACGCGCTGGTAAGATAAAAATATATTTTGTAATAGTAATAAATGATGTAACAAAACAATAGTGATTATTTTAGTCATTTTCAATTTGTATTAAAATAATTTTTTTTTCAACTTACAACTCTTACCTTTTCGATAAATGTTTTAAGAGAAATCCATAACCTAAAACAAATAATAACCCAATAGCAACCATACCCACCATCATCTTCAGTAAGAAATGCAAAAAGGCAAAATAAAATCCTATTTCTGGTCCAAAATACTTAAATATTGCTCGGAGTGGTTGTATTTTATAAAAATTGCATAAATCTACCCAATAACGAAATAGCAGCTAAATAGTAGTTAATTGCAACGTTATGTTTAGTCATTAATAAACATAAAAATACCTTACTTGTCTATCATTCAATTGACCTTGTTTTGTCCACTGCCAAGTACCATCGTGCAGTGGAAATGCATCAACTAATATACCTTTTCGTAATAATACCTTATAACCATATTCGTTATCAATTGAACTAACATTCGCTAAGATTTTGTCTACAATGAGTATCCGTTCAGCACTTGTAAAAGTCTTTGGTCGCAAACCACCTTCGGTCTCACTAATTTAGATTGATTAATTTTTATTTTGTTTGTAATAATTTTATCTTACGTTGCTCGTACAAACTCTTCACTATCTGGATCGGGTAATGTTAATTTAGTATGAAAAGCACGAAATCTTATTGGACGGGGCCACAGGTAATACGGATTATCCATTGATAAATCTATATTGAAGACATTTGAATAATACTTAAGTTTATTCACATCACAATAAATCTTTACAAAAGTTTTTGCCGTAAAAACCTAAAAATTAATTATAAAGTTAGTTTCATTTTATGAGGAATATTATTTATTTACCAAACCGTATTCTATTTCTAATTGGAGACCTTGCTGTCTTAAATTTTGAAAATAGGGCTCTGCATCTTTTGCGTTATTTGGTTCCAGAACTAACACATAATCTATTTTTCTTTTTCCGTCATTAAAATATAACTAAAATGAAGGTAAATAAAAATATAATAAACACATAATACATACATATAAATTAACATTAATAAACAAAAATGGAAGAGCTGATACTTATTGCGATAAGTATAACTTGCTCAAAAAATATTAAGAACTCTCAAAAATATATCTGAAAGCAATTTACAGAGTTATGTGCAAAAAGTATGAATTGGAAAAAGTAATGCATGAGGAAGGATTGTTAATTATAATTAGAAAAATAGATGGTAGTGATTGTATTATAATAAAAATTGCAATATTACTGCTAAACTTCCTCAAAACAAATATTTTACTAAATTTAAAAGGACCATTGGACCATTTAAAGTTATAATATATAAATCTGTAAGAGATGCTCGGGATTGCAAAAGGTAGCAATTATAAGTTATTTCAAGCAAAAGACGACAAAGTTCAGTGCATCTGACGCAACAAAAATATATTAAAATTATTGAAACATGGAATGAAAAAACACCAATTGGTCTAAAACTAAAATTTTACCACATTGCTGTCCTAAAATTATTTTGGAGAGAAGGCAAGGCAGTAGCTTGCAAAGTAGACCCTTTTAAACATCAAATAATGAATGAAGGCGAACAAACTGATAGAATAGAATACAATCCAATTTTTAGTAAGACAGATTCTTGTGGAGATACCAATGTGCTGACAGCAAGTCGTTGGTTCAAAACTTGATCATTTTAATTATTTGCTCTGTAACGTATCATTCACATACAAATTACTGCAGTTGTAGTGCAATTGTATGGTAGTGTAGAATGTTTGCCTTATGTAAACAGACGTAAGCATTCACATTCAGATTAGTACAGTTGTATTAGAACAAATTTACAATCAGCATAAAACGTAAAATTTACATAAGCATTCAATTTGCATAAATCATAAAGTTTACATAACGAACAAATGTGTTCACAATGGACGTACTTTTTGCATAAACATAGTCTACAAATATTGTAAAAGATGACAAAACTGACATTAAAAAATTTGTTTTAATTAAAAGTTTGGTTTTTTATTTTATAGTTTTCGCTACTAAGGCTTAATTTTAAAGTTCAAATTTTTATGTGTGAAATCTTTAAGAATTTTGTAGACAAATTTCATGAAGTTTGAGATTCTGCCACCAATGGTCATCCTCATATAATCGACAACGCTTATAATACAACTAAATTTGAACGCAAAACAACAAAGCAGCTTGCTTGTTCAAAAAAAGCGCAATGGCCAATTTGGCGCTTGCAATCATTGTATCTCTATTTTTGAAACAATCATTTCTATAGAAAATCATACTTTTTAACTTTTTTTTTCTTCATTTTTTATGTTTTCTAAATAGTAAATTTATGGTATATTATCTGGCTATAAAATCATTCAATTAATCTTTACATATATGTTTTCAGACCGCTTCTATTTGAGATACAATGTTATTCTTTCAACCGTCGAATTATTAATGGCACTACAAAGACACAATCATTGATAGATATCAGTAACCATCTATGTAAGTTTTTTGCTGTTACATTACAGAACGCAGTTAACTGAAGCGGGCGACAGCCTTGTGACAAGAACGCTCAATTTCAAAGTTATTTGAGATTTCACGTGGTGGTTTGTGATAGTTGATATTACATAACTAAGCATTTGAGATATTTTCTTGCTTTTTATCAAGATCGGCATATTTTTACAAATTCCTAGTAAAGTTTCTAACAATTTTAATACAAGAAGGTGCATAAAAACCACAAAAATCAAAGTTAGTACTATATTAAAACAACAGTAAGTCCTACACAAACTACGACGATTGGTACTACAGAAATTGGGAGCTATACGAAGAAATGTTCAAACTTGAAGATATAGATCTCAGAGTTGTTGTATCCTACACATAATCTATGTGAAGCGCATAGTGCCAAAACAAGTAATGGATATAAGTTATGTGGTTATTTTAAAGAATTATATGCACAAACTAAGCTCGGCGATTACCAAATCCCGCACATTTGGGATTTTGCTCAAAATTGGAACAAAACAACAATCTTTTTAAGTTATAAATATTTGACGTATGAATTAATTTTGTGTCAATCATAAGCTGTACATAAAACGATCATAAGCATAAAAATTTCGTTGCCCATTGATAACGCTAACATGGTATTATATGTTCAATTTTATGTTTTATGCTAATCTTATGTAATTTTTACGCGTTCTACCCATTGCGAATAGGCACTTAGAGTGCAGAAACTGAGATCCAAATTTTCTACACTACACTACAAGCTACCGAGGCAATACCAAAATTATATTTGTCAATATACTCAGATATAGTTTATAAATGTCGAAAGAAAATTTGTTATTTATTAAAAATAATCAGTGAATTTGATTGAATTTAATAATAAAGTTTTTTGAAATTTTATTAGTGCATCCATGGAAGTTCTGTACATTATAACTAATTAATTCGATTTATTTTGATTATTTAAATTTGACATGACTTTTACCGGTTATGCTATGACAAATTCAGTGGGTGTAAAAATTTACTATATTGCAAAGGAACCACACTAATCTCTATGTAAACTGGCCGTTTTATTGCAGCACTGCAACTACACTAATCTGTGAACGGCCCTTAATTTACTTCACCGTCTTTGAAAATAATTTTAAAATTTTTATGTTGCCGATAAACTTCAATAGACTTGGTCGAAATTCTTTACTGTTGATTTTTACCTCTCTAAATAAATGCGTATACTAGCTAGTCATAGACACATTTCTAGACAGAATTGCGTGTGGCGATTGATGGCAAACCAAAATAAATTGATACTTTTGTTGACATTGCAAAAATTATCAAATTTATACAGAAATACAAAATCAAATAAAAGTATAATTATACCAGTTATTAAATTACTCACACGCTCATCTGGGTATTGAGCTGTTTCATACACCACAAACTCATTCGGGTCTGTCGTCTTTTCTTTTTTCTTTTCGGTATATTCATCTTCAGTTACAGCTGGAGAAAAAAAGAAGTTGATGATCTTTGCAATCATTTACAATAATATAGCCAATAATATAAAATAATATATTTTATTTTGTTCTCGTTTATTTAGTTTTCAATAACTGACTTGTAAACGTCAAAATCAAAAAGGTAACTAAAAGCACTAAAAACGTTTGTTTATAATCGGTTCGTTTGATTTTACTACACCGAACCATTTGCTACACTACTACACCACATTAAACTATCTGCAAATTTACGCTAATTACCAAAATCAATTGATTTTTAGTTTTTGTTACAGTAAAAAAGTTTTAGATAATTATAGATAATTTTGTATTATATTAATTACATATCTATTTATGGTTGCAAAATTTAAAAAAATGAGTATAGGAGAAAATCAGCGAAGTGGCTCACCTCTGGTGCTAAATTTTGAACTGCTTAAATGGGGAAAACAAAATATCAGAAAACTAACCTAATACATATTTACCAGTGACAAAGGTGTTTTTGTTGACCTATTTGGTTATAAAAATTGAGAATTTTAGCGATTTTTTTTCTAAAACTACTTACAGGTCACTTCACACTAATTGACACTGATCGCGTGAGTTTTATTTCACCCCTTTTGAACATCTCTTCAGATGAGAATATTGTTTTACATATATAGAGCATTCACACTACAATGGATTAAACAAACAAGTTTAGGTCTATAGCCATGATCGACGATTTTGAATCAATTTTTTTCTTATGCAATCCTATAAAAATTTTGGACAGATGTAAAGATGAAGACGCAATTTAAAGAATCATGACCAAAAATGTCATTTAAATACTAAAGGACGCATGGCGTAGTAAAACTTTTCCCTCCGCCCCTCGCACAATTTATGCAAAGCATATATTTAATAAAAATACTGGGTTTATTGTCCCGTTTTGCATTAAATATGAAATTAATTTCGATTTTTTTAAGAAAATTACTCATATTGTATTTTGAAAATTTAATTTTTTAATTTTTATACAATTTTGCGTATCGTATCTATCGTCAAATACTTGTATCTGAAAGAAAAATGTAGAAATTGTCAGTTAATTTTTAAAATTTTTATTGTTTTCTAAAATGTAATATTTTTCTTGTAAAAACTAACATTACTTTTTTAATTGCGTTCACAGAAGCAGTGTGTATTTTAAAAATAACAAACTGAAACATATTTTCTTTCGCCTTTATTTACATAATTGTTATAGAAATACAACAAATTAAAGTTAATTAGTAACAAAAATTTTAAAAGTATAGAATACCTTATAGGTATATAAGTATACTTCTTTCTATCTACGATTTTAAAAATACATGTGTATTTATGACAATGTGTCTAATACAAGATTAAAAATAAAACTACTATATTTTTATATCACGATTTCAAAATGTAACACCAGAGATCAGTCACTTTACTGATTTTCTCCTATATGAAACAACAAAATGGTAATAATTTGCGTCTTAACCAAGTCATTTTTGACATTTGATTTTTGAAAAAACAAAATTAAAAATTTTCGTATTTCTGAATTGTTGTTATATAATTTAATTGTATTATAATTTAAAAAAATGAGAAAAAAAATACAATTAAGTTTCTTCGTGCTACAAAAAGTAAGTTGGAAGTTTTAGAGAGCTTTATTTTCATCAGAACTTTTAATAAATATTATATTAATATTATTGTTCTTTTGTAATTTGTCATTTTTTTTAAGTAAAACTGGGGGCGATTTATTTTAAGGTCAAATTTATTGTCACACAAATCTCAATTCCATTCATTGATTCTTATCTTATCTTCACTCCTTTTCGCGTCAAATGCGTACAAACTTATACGCCTCAAATGCATATAAACTAAATTTTTGTTGCAAAAGAGAAAGAAGATGTAAAATTGATGAGTGAAATTGAGATAGAGCAACATCAATATAAACAAATTGCATTTGACAATCTAATTAATAATATTTGTCAATAGATACATAATCCGACATCAATGTAAAGAAATAGGTTTAATTAATTTTCTTTGATATACATTTCATAATTTATAAGCTGACCTCGGTGGTAAATAAAATAAATAAATTTAAAAAGAACATATTTTTTTCATAATAGCAACCAACTATCGGTAATCGGTTTCAGATATAATCAATACCAGAAAAATTATCATATTTTTTAACAATTTGTCAAAGATGTGTTTAAAAATCTGGAAAGAAATAAAATGCAAACACAAACCGCTAAAAAAGCGGGAAAACTGGCTCGAACAATTATTTTCAATTTAAAAATACGCTTTTTTGTTTATCAATATGCGATTCGAGTTGTGGTTCAAGAAAATTAAGGCGGATGCTCTGCTTAGGTTCCTGATTTTTACCAATTTCAATTTTCTTAAAGTTTAATTTGTTTTGTTTTTACGTGATTTTCATAGTTTTTCACAATTAGAGCGTCCGAGGGGAGGCGCGTTCCTTACCTCAGACTTATTGACTATTTATATATTTTTAGAATTTACAATGTCATTATCAATATTGATTATATAACTATTATTTAATTATTTATTTTAATAATTATATAGTATAAACAAAAACCTTAAAACGCACTACGTCTGTTACTATCGATACCACGTGCACAAACATAAACACTAACATTTCCCTTCGATGAGTAGTCTAGTTAATGTATTACAAAGCGTTAACCCATTCTTGACAGATTAATGCAATTAATATGTTTAGCCTTGGATAGTTCTGTGATGAGAAAATCCACAACCATTAGTGAAGAAGATACATGTCCAAACTATAACTTTTTGGTTTTTAGTTCATCTTGTATATAGTGATGTCTAATATTAATATGTTTACTTCGTCCGTAGTACATGGAATTTTATGCCCAACTTAAAGCGCTGTCATCATAAAACGACATTATCATCTCGTTCTCTTCAGATCGTATTTCTTCCAGAATCTTCAGCAAGTACATAGTTATCTTGGCTCCTACGGATAACGAAATATATTTGGTCTTGGTACTTGAAAGTGCAACGGTTCTCTGCTTCCGAAAGTCTTACAATACAGGGCTTATACACATCAAAAATT
Organism: Tachinus sp. AB-2021; assembly: GCA_030264575.1. Taxonomy (NCBI): domain Eukaryota; kingdom Metazoa; phylum Arthropoda; class Insecta; order Coleoptera; family Staphylinidae; genus Tachinus; species Tachinus sp. AB-2021. Next base: position 16,291 of record JARJEC010113471.1, read on the forward strand.
GACGTGTTTTGGGAGTCTTTTTGTTTTGCTACTATTTTCTGAGTTATGCAGGTTTTGAAAAAAACACCCTGTATCACAATATAATAATATCGGAGTTAGAATATCTTCTTTCTATTACTATGTTAGTAAGTAGTTAATTGCACATAGTTTACAATATTAGTAGATACTTCATTACAAACAGGGTTATGTAATTAAAAGCAAGACTGTGTTGTAATATATATATATATATATATATATATATATATATATATATATATATATATTACGTTAACTAATAATGCAAATTTAATATACAAAAATAAAAATAAAGTTTTTTTAATATTATTAAAAAACTATCCAATGATACTAAACTTGATTTTCCTCCCTTATCCATGGGCGATGAAGTGGAGTAACTCTGGAATCTTAAAATATTAACAACCATTTTTTATTGCAGACTTGAATTCTACGGAATGAAATAAACAACTTTTGCACTTATACTATTCTTGTTGCGTTCTTTTAATGCTCTAGTTTCATCCGTTACTAGGTTTTGTATTTCTTTTTTCCTTATTGTTAAGTCTTGTTTTGTTGAAGTTTATCTTTGTTCAAGTCTAGTATACTTTTCTTCCAGTTTCTTGAGCACGAGGATTGGGTCATCGCCGTCTTTTGTGATTACCACCTGGTCCTCTGCTAAGCTTTATGTGTAGAGATGCTTAATGAGTTGCTCATGTAATTATGATAAATTAGAATTTTTGAAAACCTAATAAAAATATACCTAAAATAAAAAATATATGCTTCAGTGACAAATGCTGCTTTTTCTTGAATGGTGCTAATAAACAAAATTTGCCTCAAAACAAAAATTGATGCTTTTTAAATTTTTTTAATTTCGCACCGATTTTCTAATACTTTTGATATATCAGAAAATCAACCATTTGAAAAAGCACCCTACGTTTTGTACAAATGGATCTTATCATTATCTATTCAAACAGCAATTCCTAAAATGTACTAGTTAATAAACGTAAATTTTCCTATAAACAATTCCTTATTCTACAAATATTAGTTACTTCTCAAAAAGAACTGTTATTAGCATTATGTATGCATCTATTTAATGGTAAAAAGTAATCAACTAGTTTCAAAGAATATATTTCTTATAAAATTTATTTAGCTTTTTTATCAAATACAAAATATAAATCATTTACAAAAATAATTAAACATTTTCATCAACAAAAATATAAATAATTTATAAATAAATAATTGTAATATTTTTAAAAATACAGTTAAATTCTTCATCAAGTTTCAAAAAATTGAAATATAATTATATAATAAAATAATGTTAAAATAATTGTTCTGATTAAAGTTTTATTATCGGAGATAAACATAAAAGAAAAATTGCAAAAATTTAAGCAACTTGTCATACTAAAACGGACTCTTAATACAAAAACAACATTCAAACAGAATATGTGAACTGCAATTTTTTTATCCAAAAGGTGTGATCAGTACCACAGTTTTTCTTAAAATAAATAAACCAACAGTAAAGTGCTCCAGAGTTTGGGATCTGTATGTAAACAAGCCAAATAGTTGTATAATAGATATTAGTGCAAGTATTTACTTAACAGAATAATTATTTAATTTACATAGCTATTTCTAGCATTTTATTTATATCTAATATCTTTTCACGTGGCTTGCCAACTTTGTTTCCTTCACTCTGTTCATATTTATCAATTTTCAACCAATTGTCCCATTGAACCACTTGAATATTTTTCCCACTAAATACTGCATCCGATCCAAGTTTCTCACAACTAAGCAAATTATCTTTAATTAAATCAGCAGCTATAATTTCAGCTGTAGCAAATGCATTATTCATGGTTGTCAATATCACACCAGTTGGACCAGTCGCCAACCATCCAGATGCGTAAAAACCTTTATCAATTTTAAAACTTGAATTTTTAATAATTCCCTTTTTGTTATCAAACGGAATATTTGAATCAATATTGATCGATTTATATCCAATGCTTGTAATAGCAAGATTGCAATCTAAGATTTCAGTCTTATCTGTTAAAACAGCTCTTTTATCAAGCATGTCAGTTCCTTGCAACTCGTTTAGACCTAATTTTACTTTCTCGACATGTTCATTTCCGATAAATTGTAAAGGTGATTTACAAAACAAAACATTGAAATTATTATTGCCTTCTTTATTGTCCGTTGTAGATTTTAACATAAGTTCCATTATTCTTTTCTTTGGACGAGCCAATGATGGTATAACTTCATTCACTCCATTAAAATCACTTAATTGCCAATTTAATTTACAGTTCGGTAATTTTATCATTTCCCGTAGTTCTTTAATTGTGAATGCTGCTTGTAAAGGCCCTCTTCTACCAACCAAGAGAACTTCTTTGATTTTAGATAATTTCAGTTGCTCTAGTGCGTGTTGCGTGATATCAGTAATCTAAAAATTTAAAAAATTGGATGTCAATTATTCATTGAATTGATTGAAATAAGAAAGAAATTTTTATTATTAAAAATCAATTCCTTAAAAAATGTATGACCCACCTTACTTTTAAATAAAAACTGAAAAACATATTAATGATGTTTTCAAGACATCTTTTGTATTTTTTTATTAACTTATATACCTTAAGTATTTCAATAGGTGATAATAAAATTCTCGCAACATCAATTGCAACATTTCCTTGGCCAAATATAACGGCTCTTGGTCCACTTAAGTCAATTTTCAAATCTTTATTCCAAGGAACTCCATTGTACCAACCAACAATATTTCTAGCCGATATAACATTTCCTAGATTCTCTCCGGAAATTCCTAAGTGTTTATTTTCATCAGCTCCATATGTCTAAAATAAATTCATTTTGTTATTAACAAGAATACAATTATTGTTGAAAATCTTTTATTCAAAAAATTTTTGTACATTTTTATATACTTTGTCAGTTATGTCTGAATAATGATAGGAGTGTAGAAAATTCAATAAAAAATATTTACTTTATTGAACTTATAATATATATTACAAAAAATATTTACTTTTAGTTGAATTGCTGTATAAATACAGCGATTTTCAATATGTATTGATTTTAAATTGCTTGACTAAATTATACATTTAAAAATCCACAATATCTATTTCATCAATTTACATACATCGGAATATTAAAAAAGGTTTTATAAAGTACAAAATAAATAAAACTGAAATTGTCCGTAAGAAAGTCTAATTAGAAAAATTTTGTTTCGATGTAGTTTGGATATTGTAAGATAGGTCATATGATGACTGATTTCGCCACTAAAAAGATTTAGAAAAGTTTTTTTTAATCTAATTTTTATAAATTGTATTTTTAATAATGTAATAATTACCAATAAGATAACATGATAGGCATCTTGAAGTTCTGGAATTGTTACATCCTTGCCAATATTAACGTTTCCAAAAAATCTGACATTCTCATGCATCGCAGTCTTTGAAAATGTATTTATAACATTTTTGACTTCTGGATGATCTGGTGCCACACCAAATCTAAAATATTATTAACATATTGTTTAACATGGTTGTTTTCTCATAAAATCTTACCTCACCAAGCCAAATGGGACAGGCAATTTTTCGTAAATATCAACTCGAGCCGATCGAATATTTTTAACTAAATTCTGTGCTGCATAAAATCCAGCAGGACCTGCACCTACTATACATATTTTTGGTTTTGTTGCATGATAAATACCATACTTTCTCTTCAGAATTTGCAAAGTTGGTCGCATTTTAATCATAATGGATTTATTAATATTTTATACACTTATAAGACTATCAATTAATGTAACTTATAATATATATTAATATGTTTAAAAGATCATCTATCTTATCTTATCTAAATATTGTAATTTAAAATTGCAAACATTATATTTATAAGTGGCATTAGAATTAGGTTAACTTTATGTTGACAAATTTTGCTTGACAGATGACATGTTAATGGCAACGACCTCTATCATTCATTCATTTAAGAAAATGTGTTGGTTTGGTTGCTTACGTTATAATTAATTTAAAATTAAAATCGTAAAAATTTAAACTTTATTTTTTAAAGTAAACTATATATACTAATTATTTACATTTAACCGTTAACTACACGCGCCCTGTTTTTTAACATAACTACACGAACGGTGTATTTTGTACACTATTATTAAATAATAATAATAAAAATAATACTTTCTTTCCTGTAGATCTACATATATAGATATATGACATGTCAATTTGATATAAAATACATATAGTTAAATATTTAAAGTAAAAGAACTCACATGACTGAAGTCTGTCATTGCAGTTTCAGACCCGCCCCGCAACCCCGCTACAGAACTCTCGGTCTAAATATGGGCGAAACTTCTTATTTGTAACAAATTGTTTGGTAAGGTTCAGTAATAAAGTTAAAAGTTAAAAAAAGTATTTTTAAAATAATTATTTATTTATATAAAAGATATATATATATATATATATATATATAGAGATAGAATAATAAACATATAAATAAATTAACAAAGTAAATACTGTATTCATTCAAAATTCATTCATCGAAGGTAAAACGTTTCGAATCGCGCACTTTTACTCGATCCTTCATATTTATTTTATAAAAATGCAATTATAAAAAATAGTTTTCTCAAATTAATATGTTAGGTAATATAATATTATGACTATTCCCTTACAAAATTTCAGCCAATCATATTACTAAATATTATCAAAATCACCTAGGAACAAACGAATATTAGCGAGTATTTGATGTACCATAAAAATACACGTTCTAGAAATACGTCCTGGAATTTAGCTTCGGCTTCGGCTTTGCCTACTCGGAAACGTACGCTGGCTTCGTTTTTACGAATAAACATTTATTATTTGCACTAAATTTTATAAAATAAAATAGAATACATTATAGCAAAATGCAAATAATAGTATATTAAATAAATGAATATACGAAATTCTAAATAGTTTTTAAAATTATTATAAAAGTTATGAATATAATGTCATAATAAAAACATAAATGTTTTAATTACAAAAAAGATAAAATACTAATTGAATAAGTTATTTTATTATTATATTAAATATAACCGAACAGCCAGATAAAACGAACTTATGATATAAGTTTTTGTAAATATTTAGAATTTCGTATTTTCTGATTTAAGATATCCCAGATTTGTTTTTGTACTTCCTCTTTGTGTATGGATGAGTATCAATAAGTTTTAGTGCGAACTGGTACTTTATCCATTGTGTTAATTTCGTAATTCAAAATTTTGTTGAGATTCCCAGTGTATAAATTAAAATGGGTCACCCGGTATATATTTCCAATTATTGCATGGCTCAATAGTTTCGGCACATCCTGTATATCCGTTATTTCAATTTCCCGCCGCTGACATAGGTGCGCCCTCTCAACTGGTACAACAAAATTACGCCTCATTTAAAAAAAAAACGAAAATAAACATAACCATACATAATCCGCTATAACCATAAGCTATAAGCAACTAATGCAACCATAAAAAGCCATAAACTAAAAATAAACTGGAATAAAAATAATTAATAATCCACAGGCCATATAACAAAAATATAAAAATATTGTGACAATGTATAACCGGCGTTTTCAAAATGCCTGTCACAGTCACAGGGCCTCTAGCCAGTCTTTCTGTTACTTTTGTAGTTTCTAAAAAGTTTAAATAAGTTTAATAATTTAATTGTACTTATACTAGCCTCGGTTTTATTATTAAACTACAATAAAATATTTTGATCAAGTT
>JARJEC010113490.1:0-11906 GCA_030264575.1 Tachinus sp. AB-2021
CTGTGCATAAAAAGTATTTGTATTATTAATACTTTTATGAAAAATATTCAGAAACGTTTTATCACAAACTTGAAACATCATGCGGCTTTAGGATTGCATTCTATAATATTTTGTTGAAGTCAACTTTTTTATATTGAAAATAATTCAAAATGTATATTTTTAGCAAATTTTTCCTCACTACACCTCTGGAATGAAATAATGTATTTTACTATTATTTGGTCAAATTTTCATTAAACCAACTTTGGGTAAATAGATTTTATTTTGAGACAATTAATAATAAATTTAAATCAATTTTTCCTAACTACAGCTTTGGAATGAAATAATGTATTTATTATTATTTGGTAATTGTAATTAAACCAACTTTAGGTAAATAGATTTTTTTTGAGACAATTAATAATAAACTTAAATCAATTTTTTTGTTTTATAAATAAATCAAATATAACAAGGGGATAACACTTTAATAAAAACGGTGTTTCATAAACATGGAATGTTTGTTTTTCGAAAATTTCATGAATTTCTGACAAATAATCCTAAATCCGTCACTGAAATGAAACTATTTATTTTTTCGAATTTGATTATTGAAATCTAACTAGTGACATAATAATTCATATTTTAAAACAATTAATGGTCAAGAATAAAGATTTATTTTAGAAATAATTTGCAAAAATAGACGACCCTTGATTTTATTGATAAAAACTTTCTTTCTTGGGAGAAGCACAAGATTTACAGTAAAATTGTAAATTTGAATTTTAATTAATTCGGCCTTGTTCAATTCAATTTATTATTTTGTAATAAAATTGGTTGTTAAATAGTGCCACTCTTATTAAATGTAATTATCAAGCTCAATTATTACATTCCACATAAATTTCTTAGCAATCAATTCAATTATGTAATATTACATTAAATATTGAAAATGAATGAATCTTACTAACCTTGATTCTGATAAATAATGATATCCAAATATTCGCACACAATATAAGTAGTTTCACAACTAAACTTGATGTAATTATGGAGAAGGAAACCAACAGAAAGTATTTATATAAAAAAAAACCAGTCCGAGTGGGGTAAAAAATAAGCCGGTATAGTAGTTTGGCTTAAAATGCACAGTCTATATGAGTCATTATTGAATGCACTTACACACATGTGGTGGAGATCAAAGTCCACTATGAAAACATGTAGTATTATAAAATTGTGAAATTACATGAATCATCGCATAATGTTTAATTGATACGTTTTATTACTAACGGTCAAAAAATATTTTTATTTCTGGAATGATTTGTATCTGTCAATTAAATAATCTTCCAAAGTTCAAGAGATTAGTATAAAATTAGGCACATTTTTATAACATTGTACATGTTTATAAAAATACAGTCGATTATTTTCATTTTTCTTTCGTTTTTCTTTTATTTGATTATTTTTATTTTTGTTGGTGAAAAATGTTAGCGATTTAAAATGAAACAGTTGGGGAGGGGGGAGGGGGGGAGTAAAAACACAGCCTGGCGCGTGCAGAACATCCCCAATGAGTAGCGCTTATGTACACATGAAGCCTTGTTGCCAGAATTATGATAATGATCGTATTTGTACCATAAATAAAAGATGTAAAATATACCGTAGTATATCATTATCATACAGTAAAACTTTTGTTACATTTACTTGGCTAATATACTTTAAACCTTCGTTGACGGGACAATAAAAGTAAATTAGATTCGTTTTTTAAAAAGATTAACATTATTATTGTAGACTCAGAGTCGGGTTAAGAGAGTTGTTTTGCTAAACATTGTGACTAGTACCACCGACCAATCCATATTCCCACCTGGTTCAACCACTGACCGTCTCACCCACCGATCCATCAACCCGACGAACTGACCAACGCACTAACTTAATCACCGACCTACCCATCGACCCACGAACCGATCTAGCCACCCTCCGATCCACGAACCGTCCCATCCACCAATCTACGAAACCATCGACCCATGTGGGGAGAAAATTACCTGGCTGAGGATAGATGCTTCAAACCTTGCAAACCATCATAACATTGTGTTTAGACCTCCTACTAGATTTTAAGTCAAGGTTAGTTAGAAGTAAAAAAATTAAAGCTCCACCATTAGCCACGACTGAGCCAACCTCTGACAAATATCGTAGATCAAGCAGACGAAAAGAAAATTGTCTATTGATAGACTATTTGGTATCTCCGATGTATGAAACCGAAAGATATCATAAAACGGCGCGATTTTAGGTTATGTACTTTAGCATAATTAAGTTAATGTAACAACATACAACTTTACATCAAATAATTAAAAAATAGTCTTTAATTAAAAACAAAACAATATTTTAATTCATAAACCGCCGCCATTTGTTGTGGCAAAACTGCACTATTTGTTCTTTTCAACTACTCAAACACTTTGTGTTTAGAGCTTCTTTCGATGTAATTTAAAGCCTAGATTTTAAGTCAAGGTTAGTTAGAAGTACTGTAAAATTTTCGAAGCTTTAGCAACGAGTGAGCCAACCCCTTTCAAAATATCTAGGATATACAGCCAGACAGACAGAAAATTTTCTAATTGTGGATTTGGTGATGTATAAAACGGAAAAATATCATAAAGCGGAGTAATTTTAAGCAATGTACACTAAACACTGTAGAAAGATGGTGTATTAAAGAGGGACTATCAGTGAACCCCAGCAAAACGATGAATGTTTCTTTTACAAGAAAGACTATCAATGAACCCAAACAAAACGGTGAATGTTTCTTTTACAAGAAAGACTATCAGTGAACCCAAGTAAACCGGTGAATGTTTCTTTTCCAGGGCGACGAAACACCGAAGACATAAAAATCTTGAAAATGTATAATGCAACGCTTCCATTGACAAAGGAAGAGAAATATCTGGGAGTCATGTTTAACACCAGGCTTAAGTATTTTTCACATACGGAATAAAACAGTTGAATAGTAGTGTAATGTTTACCTTAACAGAGGTAAGCGTTCACATTCAGATTAGTGTAGTATTGAAGTGTCTGCACTTCAATACTACAGCTATGTAAAAATGTTCTACACTACACTACAACGCACCGATGCAACGGCCATATGAACGATATGGCGACGCTACTATCGGTAAAACAGAAATCATCATATTTGTCAATATACTTGATAAAAGTCAAAGAAAATTTTGTTGTTCATTAAAACTGGTAGCGAATTTGATTCAAAATAACAAATTTTTCAGAAATTTTATCAGTCCATTAAAGTAAGTGTTGTGCATGATATCAAATTCATTTAAATCATTTGATTGTTTAGATTTTACATGATCTTCTACAGTCATTTGAAAAACGTGACTGCATAGGCCACACAGGTGTTTTTTGCAACCAAAATGATGGTCGGGCACACTTGGGGACTAACACCAAATATGGTCAGATGGCAATATATGATGGTAATTAGATTTATCATCACATACGGAACACTCGTATGGGGTGAAATCACACTCAGGACTACAGCCACTAAGCTCGGCACAGTACAGAGGATGGCATGTTTGCTGATAATGGAAACGGTTAGAACGACTCCCACAGCAGTCATAAAAGTACTACTTACACTACCGCCACTTCACCTAGTCATGATTGCCGAGACGAGGTAAGCAGCGTATAGACTACAGATAAACAAACACGTTTCCAATCTTGAGACTCACCGACCGAGTTTTAGAAACATGTTGCATGAAGAAAAAACTCTAACGACATCAGACTTTATGAAAGGTTACCGCATGTAATGGTCCTTTGATGTAGTAATACCATTGCAAAACAAATGGTAAAAAATATTCGGGCGCAGAACAAGGATTTTGTTAGATGCGATTAAAAACCAAAATGGCACCGCAGCTGGAATATATAAAGGCAAACACCGGGGAAAACGATTACGTTATTGCTGGGTAAATGCCTCAAGCAGAAGTGGCCGCCATTGAGTGGTATGCCAGGTACATGATAGAGTCTGGAGTTTAATTCAACAGACCGATTACCATCATGTCTGAAAAGCCAAGCAGCATTACAGGCGTTACGATTGCCAGTAATAAAATCCAAACTGGTCCTTAAACAACACAGTACGCCTGGTCTGAAAACCATAAGACTAAAGCATAGAAGGTAACGTTAAGGCTGACCAGCTGGCCAAAAATTGAATATTTATTGGACCAGAACCCACATTTGGGATTGTACACGAGACCGAAAAAGAAATTATCCAACGCAAACTTGCAAAGGAACACAAAAAGATGTGGAAAACTGCCAGGGGATGCATCACACAAGATTATTCCTAATAGAACCAACACAAAATACTCAACAGGAAGTATCGAACCAAACTTCGAAAGCGCACAGGATTGATTATTGGACCCTGTCGTCTTAACAAGCACATGCATATATTGGGTATACAAGAAAGTCCACTATGCCGTAGATGTTTGGAGGACGAAGAAACCCGCAGCATCTATTGTGCGAATGAAAAGCATTCTACATGCACCGAGGGTTCACCTACGCAAGCATATACTAACCGATAGAAAGCTGTTGTGAACATTTTATAATTGAACTTTGAAGTATTGCTATCCATATGTTTAGATACGCTACTAGATATTCTTCTAACAAAACCAATTTGTTTTCTTAATTCATTTATTAGTTCAGATAAGTGTTCTTTAAAATTCAATTTATTATCAATAGTTATTCCTAAATATTTAAAGTCTTGCATCTATTCTACTTTTTTATCATCAATTTTAAAAATGTACTTTTCATAATTTTGAACACACTTATAAGATATTATCATGGCATTTGTCTTTTGCGTATATAAAACGATCATATTAGCGTTTAGCCATTTAAATAAACTGTCTAAATCTTCATTAAGTAATGTAATTACTTCTTCGATACTGTACCCGCTACAATATATTAAAACGTGATCCGCAAATAAATTAATCAGAACATGTTTCATAACTTTTTAGTGACTTAATTGACACTAATTAGTTATTTGTTCATTTTATTTGTGGTTAATTCATTTGTTATTATTATTGTTATATGTTATTATTTACTATTGTTATATTGTAGCACTAAATAAGAAATAAGTATATTCTGATATTGGTCATTAGCCTTCTTGACTAAAATAGAATAAAAAGCGGTAATAATTAGTCAACATGGCAACAATGCATTATAATTATAGCATTTTCGATTCAATATTTTCAGCTACCAGGTAAGTCTGGACTTCAATGGATGGCGCTAGTAGTATCAAAAACTTTCGTAGAAAAAGGCATATAATTTAAAATAAATTTAAAGGGTACTTAATTCAGGACGCCCATGCCTGTGTTTTCAGTCGTATTTTGAAATTTTTGTTATTTATTTACCGTTGCATTTACTATTGTATGATCTGTATTTATCTTTTTGCAGAGAGCTATTGTAAGATTTGTGGCTATTGTAGATAGATTATTTAAGTACATATCTATGTACTCACCTAACAAATTTAACCTAACTTTGTGTATTAGAACAGATAAACAAACAGGTATCAAACATTTGTTTGCAGTTTTTAAATATATTTGCAATATTTCAACAAAAAATAATTATCTTGAAAATTTTGCAAAAATATAAGTTTATTTACACCATGTTCAATTTTTTTCCACGAAATTTGCTAAAATTTGATAAAAAATATTTATTCAAGTATTTTGTTATCGAGATTGATTAGTAACAGGATAAAAGATAAAAAACTGAGAGTTGAATTAAAAATTGTACTGACATTAAATGCATAAACCAATTAGTAAGCATCGGGTATTTTAATAAATCTGTAATTTAATTATTATATTTATATAACTAATTACAGTTGCAATGGCGTTAAACAATCTGTTAGTGGATGAGGCTTGTGGAAACAACCCATCCAATTCTTTACATTGCAAACGTTGCGGATGTCTTAATGAAATCCCAAACGATATACGTTCAATTTTGCTGGAAGCGATGACAGAAAGTGAATTTGAAAAATATCTGGATGAGCAAATTAAAAAATGGACTGCTGAAAAATGCAACCGAATCGGAAAGAAAATTAATAAGGAAAAACAGAATAAAATAAATATAACAAAAAATGCAGAGAAAGAAATTTTACAGGAAGCTGAAGCCGGGAATATTGCAAAAGTACGGGATTTATTAAAATTAGTCGATGTGAATAGTATGGATCGTGATGGAAATTCCGTTCTCCATTTTGCAACGAAAAGCGGTAACGTTGTATTGGTGAAATTTTTAATAGACTGCAAGGCTAAAATCAATTTAAGAAATAACGATTTAGATACTTTGTTACATGTTGCCGTTACGTCTGGACATGAAGCTATTGTTAAAATACTTTTGAATAACTATATTTTTTTTGACCTACCAAATAAATCGAAAAATACTGCCTTGCATCTAGCTTCTGCACAAGGTAAAGCAGCAATCGTTAAAATGTTACTTAACGAAAATGCTAATGTAACCATCAAAAACAATAAATATCAAACTGCGTATGATTGCGCTGCTGAAAATGAAGACGTAATAATTGAATTTCTCAGAGCAAAAAGAAATTTGTTGAATATTAAATGTAAAGAAAATTTGTTCTTTAAAGCGATTCAAAATAATTGGAAAACTATTTTTGAGATATTATTAATGGAAGAAAAAATGAATCCAAATGTAAAATCAAAGGATGGAAATGTGGACAGTCCATCTATCCATGCCTGTAAGTTTGGACGAACTGATATGCTTGAAATGCTTATTAAAAGTGGGGCTAATATTTTTTTTAAAACTAAAAGTAATAATTCAGCAATACATCTTGCGGCGTCCAATGGAGAGATCGAATGTATTAAATTGTTGCTGCAATATAATGCAAAAATTAATGAAAGTGGATATAGAAAACGAACTCCACTGATCTTTGCTGCATGGAATGGTTGGAATGCAACAATTGAATTTCTCCTTAATCACAATGCTAATATTATGAAAGTTTCCGATGATTGCTGTAGCGCCCTGCATTATGCCTGTTATGATGATGGAGATACAAACACCGTTCAGCTTCTTCTGGATAAGGGTGCCAAGTTAGAAGCACGTAATGAAACTGAACAAACGCCACTTTGGCTTGCATCATATAATGGTCAAGATGATAAGATACAACTTTTAATTGATCGAGGCGCCAATGTAAACGTAAAAGATAATGATTTATGTACACCGCTGCATGCAGCTTGCCTTCAAAACAAAGTATCTACTATAAAATTGCTATTAAAACATGGAGCACTTCAAAACTCTGTTGATATAAATGAACAAACCCCATTAAGCATTGCCCAAAATAAAAAAAATAAAGAAATAATAAACATTTTTAAAAATCATCCATCTTAACAAACGTCACTTTTTTTTTTCGAATGTAATTTTCAATTAAATAAAATGCAAAACAAAATAATGTTGCGAACATAATATGTGTTATCGACTTAACTTTTTTGCCTCGACTTTTTTTAGCTTAGCCCAGCATTGTCTCATTCACGTCATTTGTTGGTGATATTTGTGAATATAACTAAAAGGGACTAAAATAAAGGGGAATGTCGACAAAGACACAATTATACATAGGGTTGCCACTTCAGGCATAGGGCTTACCCTGAGATAGTGACTGATGAAAACAGGAAATAAAATAATTCAATTGGTTCCACAACTTGAAGAAGCAATAATTAAACTCTTTTTCACCAACGATGTACCTGCAAAAAAAAAATATATTGCACATACGTTGAGTTATATATTAAATAAATAATAATAAATTTGACAATCTACCCACCTAGCTAATACGTCATCCATCCATTGGATATAATCTCCAACTACGATCTTGCAGCAAAAATGTTGCACCAGGCGATGAAAGTCAAATGTCATTTAATTAATATAGATTAGGATTTGTTTAAATTTCATACACTATTTATCGCTTGGTACTGTGTATTCTGTTAATTGCCATGCCTCGTAGTCTCATGCAAGTCGGTTGCACCAAACCAAAAAGGTTTGATTTTTTGGCATGCAATGTGCAAGTAATGTGGTGGCGGACGACAAGTGGCATGCCATAAGGCATGTACGAACGCACACGACAGGTAATGGTATGCCAGTGGACAGTATGCAATCTGACACTCCGATGACTGACAATTTGTAGTTAGTTCTTGCTAGAATTGAATTTTGCATATGGGTATCTTTTTTAAATTTTGTTCTCAATTTTTGCATAGAATTTATCAAATTTTTCTTGAAGAATTCTTAAATGGTTTTTATAACGACCTATACTTTCTTGCTGTATTTGTTTAAACAAACAACTACCAGGCAGCCAACAAAGACAAGTCATATTCACGTCATTTTTGGTCATAGTTTACGTCATTATGACTTAAAACATGACGAAAATATGTAATTGACCAAAGACGTCACTTAGAAACGTGAAATTGACGTAAGTTAATGACGTGAAAACTACGTCAGTTATTGACGTAAAATAGACGTGCTAATATTTATTTAATAAACTTATCAAAACATTCAACCAATAAAGTGTTTATAATTAATCACCATTAATTATAAACATTTCACTAGTTGACGCTTACATTTAAGAGTATTATGACTTGTTTTGTTACTGCATAATGATAAATATCCAGGCCGACCCATTTTTTCCATTTAACTAATTCCACTTAAGATTAGCACAGAATATCCAAAGTATCTCATCTTGGTTAACTTAATTTTGGCTAATTACTAGCTGCTAACAATAGCAATGTTGCTAATATTACCATCCTCAAACTCAACATGGACATGGCGTCCACCAAAAATGAGTAAGGTTAGTTTTGGCACAAGATTCTTGAAAACGTATTAATTGTGATTATGTGGTAGCGTGTACACAAGATAGTAACAGCAAAAGCTAATAGAGGACGTGGTGCACGTCGTAGTTTGACTTAAAAATTACGTCAGTGTGACGTCTTTAAAATGACAAAAAGTAAGTCATTACAACGTAATGAGGCGTCATTGGTTTGATTAAAAATTAAGTTTATTAGACGACATTTATTGGTAATATGACGTTATATTCACGAATATCATCAAACATGATTCTGCTGGCTGGGTTTTGGCACAAGATTCTTGAACACGTATGAATTATGTGGTAGCGTGTGCACAAGATAGTAATAGCAGAGGTTAATAGAGGACGTGGTGCACGTCGTAGTTTGACGTAAAAATTACGTCAGTACGACGTTGTAAATATGACGTCTTCAAAATGATAAAAAGTACGTCATTACAACGTGATGAAGGGTCATTGGTTTGATTAAAAATTAAGTTTATTAGACGACATTTATTGGTAATATGAAGTTATATTCACAAATATCACCAAACATGATTCTGCTGGCTGGGTTTTAGCACAAGATTATTGAAAATATATGGATTGTGATTATGTGGTAGCGTGTGCACAAGATAGTAATAGCAGAGGCTAATAGATGCACGTCGTAGATTGACGTGAAATATGACGTCTTAAAATGACAAAAAGTACGTCATTGCAACGTAATGAGACGTCATTAGTTTGATTAAAAATTAAGTTTACTAGACGTCATTTATTGGTAATATGACGTTATATTTACGAATATCATCAAACATGACTCTACTGGCTGGGTGTATCCTTACCTTAATATCGAATAATTGAATATCGCATACATTGGGTATGTGGGTTACCATAATCAAAATTATTAGTGTAGTACTTATAACTGTAGTCACCCATCCACCCATCGAGTTATTACGTCATCTATTTTTTGAATATTATTCTGTATTATTCTCAGCTGCGAGGTTTTTGCCAAAATTCTACACCAGACGATGAATGCCGGATATTATGTAAATAAATTCTAACCAAATTTAATTAACATCCGGCATTCGTATTCTGCCATATTTGCCATATTTATGCAAAACATAATAATAAATGCCGGACTAATCATTTTGGTGTAATTAGGGTTGCGCCATCTCAGACATAGGACTTTATGACAAAGAAAATGTTACGCCCAGAGACGATAACAAAGACCAGGAAATGACATAATAATTCAACTTTTTTCTACAACCCTGGAAAGTCGGAGCCCGGAAATAACTCACTGAAGCCCGTAGAATCTGGGTCAAATCCGGAGAGGTAGCAACTCTCATTGTGTTCAGAGAACTGCATTTTATACTTCAACCGTATTAATATATGGATGTGCTTGTCGGCTAAAAGCTTGTTCCTAACCAGCAGTCACGTCTTATTCACGTAATTTTTTTGTGATATCCGTGAATATAACGTCATATGACCAATAGATGACGTCTAATCGACGTCATTTTCAATCGAACAAATGACGTCTCATTTTTGACGTCATAATGACGTATTTTTTTGTGTCATTTTCAAGACGTCATATTTCCGACGTCATGTTGACGTACGTTTCACGTCAAACTAGGAGAATCAACGCGCCCTCTATTGGCCTCTGCCGTTGCATCTATCTTATGCACATGCCACCACACAATAACAATTCACACGTTTTACGAATTTAATCTCACTCATTGGGTATGGAAATGAGTTTGAGGATGGTAATAATAGCAATATTGCTATTGTTATCGCTAGTTGGCCGACAAATTAAGTCAAGATGAAATAACTTTGGATTCGGTGAAAGTCTTAAGTGAAATTAATTAAAGTAAAAAGGTTTTTTTTATATCATTATGCAGCAGCGAAATAAGTCGCAATATACATCATTCATCTAATAAATCTCCATTAATTATAAACACTTTATTAGTTGAAAGTATTGATAAAAGTATTAGATGTAACGTTCTTTTGGATATTGGAATGGGTGGTGGGGAATATTATATCAGACAGAAGAAAAGTTGCAACAGAGATTAAATCTTTCTACGAGAAACTCTATAGATCAATCAAACCTAGTCCTGACCGTCAACCCAATATTATACAAAATGTAGGATCAGAAGACCTGCCCGAAATAACAGCACCCGAAATTAAACATGCTCTCCGACAAATGAAAAACAAAAAGGCTCCCGGTGAAGATCAAATAACCACCGAAATGCTAAAAATTGGAGGAAGTATCCTGGAGGAAGCAATAACAAAATTACTTAATAAATGCCTTTTAGAAGGAAAAATACTTCAATCCTGGAAAAACGCACAAGTAATTATAATACATAAAAAAGGAGACACGACCAATTTGGAAAACTATCGGCCCATAAGTCTATTATGCAACTTATACAAGCTTCTTACAAAAATCATAACAAACCGACTAACAGATAAACTCGATCTATACCTACCAGTGGAACAAGCAGGGTTCACAAAAAGATTCGACCGGCACTCTTGACCACTTGCAAGTCATTAGAACATTAATAGAAAAGACAACAGAGTACAATATACCAATACACCTAGCATTTGTAGACATCATTAAGCTTTCGATAGCATTAAAACATGTGCCTTCCTAACAGCTTTGGATGACGCAAGAATCGATTCTAGGTACTCCACAATTATAATAGATATATACCAAGATGCAACCTTCCACATAAAACTCGATGAAGAACTCAATACTGATAAAATACCTCTTTGCAAAGGCGTAAGGCAAGGGGATTCTATATCGTCGAAATTATTTACACTGGCATTAGAAAAGTTTTCAAAACACTTAAAAGTGATATCTGACATGCAAATTGTAAAATGTCAAGCAATGATTAGTTGATAAATATTTTCTGACGTCCAGTAATGTTGATAAGTGTCAAAAGTTCTTAAAAACAATGAAATATTAACTTTTATAAAGTTTTTAGATAATTTTAATTAATAAATAGTTGGTTGGGTGAGCGGGTTACAAAAATAAACAATCTGAACCACCCATCGCAGCAAATACGCGTCGTATTGACGTCATTTTTGGTCATAGTTTATCATCATGACCTAAAACATAATGTAAATATGACGACAAAAAGACAAA
>JARJEC010113497.1:0-39371 GCA_030264575.1 Tachinus sp. AB-2021
AAAGCCGATTTTTTCAAATGGAACCTCATGGGTGAATTGTGACTATTCGAGAGAAAATAATTTTTTGCATGCAATGATATTAAACACATAACATTTTATCAAATGAAAACTAAAGTATTATATATAAATAAAGTAAAGTATATAAAGGAAATTTAATTTTAAAAAGTTAACCATGGAATGTCAACCAATTCATCAATTCAACTTGCACAAAAAGCAACTTGAATTTATTTTAAAGTTGCCTATAAATAATGACAATTTTGGTTTTTGGAAATACATCTCGTTTTAAGTTGATGTTCGAATATGATTAATTATAAATAATTTTGCTGATAATGTTTGTTATAATGAAACTCTTTATATAGAATACAAGAATATGACAAAGTTTCTATATTATTTCAAACTTAATAAACAATCATTGAGGTAAAATTATCTGCTTGCATATACGAATTATAAAAATAATAAAATGCCTTAAGAGTAAACTACTTTTGATTTTTTAAGATATGTGAAATTGGTTAATGGTGGTAGCCTTTACTATGTGATATTGCATTTTAATAAAACAACTTTTTATATATCTTATCACAAAAAATATTTATTAAACCGGACTAGTTTTGACCAATTACCTGGTCATCATCATTGGGTGATAGAAACAAATATTTGTTTCTATCACCGTTTTATTTATTTAGTGAAATTGTTATTTAAAAAAGCTGTTTAGTCTGACATAAGATTATAAATACAAATTTGGAACCACCTGTTCTAGTATAAAAATGAGCTTTTATTATTTACATGATTGCAGTCGGTTTAATCTAATATGATTAGTGTCCAACTCGATTTTCAGCCGAAACTGAAACCGTAACTGAATATTCGGCTCCTCCTCCAGTTTTTTCCAAAACCGAAACTTATGCAGTTAAGTTAATATTTAATTAAATTGACATTGACAAAAACCTAGAGTGTATCTAGTGTTTTTCCAAGACAATTTATTAGGAATCACTTCATTTTTAGAATCTAATGTAGATAGATACAAAATTATTTAGGAAATATGTCAGTAAAACTACAACTTGTATTAATATTTAAGTTTTTAGTTGTTTTTCAAAACATGATCAAACAAATAACACAAAAATTTGCAAAATTCTGCTTTTAAAAAAAATTTGCCACCAAAAACTAATCAGATAATTACAGAATAAGATTGAAAAAAATTCCCTTTTCAGCCATATTATTAAAAACAATAAAAACCATATTTTTGATTCATTGTTTTAAAAATATTAATCTTTTTCTTGTAAACTTAATACAGGAGCAATTTTTAATAATTGATAAATTAATTTTTTAAGACAAAATAATTATTTATAACGATTAAAGGTACGGTATATCTACTGAATTTAAACGGCATAAGTAAATGCAGCGATTAAATGTACTAATTGCTCATATGCGACATGCATGTATGAGTTCTATCTACAGCTATTAATTAATCCTTAAAAAGTAAATGGCTTACTCCAGGCATAACTATGTTATAAAGTTTCTCAAAATAAACCCGAGTTAAGTAATTACTACAAATTATATAAAAGAAACTATCGAAATGTAAATTTATTGGCAATAGAAGAAGTACCATGATAACTTGATATTACATTCAAACATGTCAAAAGCTGTTTGGAAAATAATAAATTATAACCTTTCTAGATAAACTTCTGAGCCTATCAACAATTATAAAACAAAAATAAATAATGCCATCGAAACCGATAAAACAGTTATATGCACTCATTTCACATTCTATGTAGCTACCGATATGAACGAATTAAATAAATAAAGTTTAAATAAAACATTTGTGAACTGTATATGTACTTACAGCCTGTCGACATTGATGAATTAAATAGAACTATGCTAAATATGAAAAATACGAGTTCTATAATAATATAAAAATTATAAAAGAGAGAGCTTTTCTATAAATATCGTTCTTTACTATTTATTAAAAGAATCATTCAAAAGAGGTATTTTTCCAGAGTGCTTAAAAGAATCAAAGGTTATACCACCTTTCAAAAAATTATGCAAATTGGATGTCAGAAGTTACAGGCCAACGTGTTATTAACTTTAGTAAAAAATTAATTTATTAACTAAAACTTAATATGGTTTTTGTCGAGGATTTTCTACACTGCTTGTAGTGGTTAATATTTTAGAAGAATTTTTATTTAAATCTGGATACTCGTCAGCAAGCATTTAGCTTATATCTTTATTTAAGCAATGCAAAGCTTTTGATTTGATTGGTCACAATTTGTTATTATAAAAGCGTAAACAGTTAGGATTTAGAGGATTCTACAATCTTCGTTTAAACACTATCTATTAATCAAAAAGCAAGCTGTTTGCATTTTTGTATAATTCTATTAGAAATAAAAATTAATATTATTATTTGTTATGAAGTTTTTCTATTGCTCTTCTTTCTGATATATTACCTGTACTATCACATGATCAGCATACATTTTTTGTTCAGGCATATACATTTTGCAAAGTATCATAAAAGAGAATAACAACGTATTCTAACAAATGTGCATCACATAATTAATATTAAATTGAAGCAACTTATGAAATTATTGGATATTTATGAATGTTGATTGAAATTTATTCTTAAATAGAATACTAGAACATTTAATATTATGTTTTATTGTATAATGTAATAATTTTTTCTTTTAAAAAAGTTATTTCTTGTTTTTTGTTGCTGTGAATGTTTTTAAGTTGGCGTCACTGGCATTAATTTTAATAATGGTGCACTAGCAATAGTTATTTATTATTTGTGATTTGCAGCATATTGAATATTTTTATTATTATATTTGAAATGTACATTATTAAAATAAAACTAATGGAATATGCCGTATTTCAAATTAATACAGAATATATTACCTATATACTAACATTGTTAACTTTAAAACGATATTAATTTAAGATACATGTTTATTAAATTTCTGTTTCAGTTGGTTGCAAAGCATTGCAAAGTGTTGGTGCCAAACAAATTTCAGTCGAATCACTAGGAAATGCGGAAGCTGCTGCAGAAGGGAGTACATTATCAATGTGGAATTTCCAAGAATATAAATCGAAAAAACAAGAACTGCCAAGCTTAAAATATTATGAAACATCTAATAAAGATTGGGACAATGGTGTAATTAAAGCAAACGGCCAAAACCTTGCACGAAGATTAGCCGATACACCAGGAAATTTGATGACTCCAACAATATTTGCTCAAAATGTACAAGAAATATTCAAAAATATTAATGTTGAAGTAAAAGTGCATGAACAAAAATGGGCTGAAAATAAAAAAATGTACTCGTTTCTATCGGTTGCAAGAGGATCTGTGGAACCTCCAAAATTTGTAGAACTTACGTATAATGCAGGGAATAAAAATTCTGCTCCATACGTTTTTGTAGGAAAAGGTGTTACATTTGATGCAGGTGGTATTAGTCTCTAGCCCTCTGCCTCAATGGATGAAATGCGTGCTGATATGGGAGGTGCTGCTTGTGTTGTTGGAGCATTACAAACTATTGCTGCACTCAAATTAGAAGTCAATATGAAAGTATTGATACCTTTAGTAGAAAATTTACCATCTGGCTGTGCAACTAAACCAGGTGATGTAGTAAGAGCCATGAATGGGAAAAGTATATGTGTTGATAATACGGATGCAGAAGGTCGCTTAATTTTAGCTGATGCTTTGTGCTATAGTGGTGAGTTTAAACCAAGATGGATATTAGATATTGCTACATTAACGGGGGCTATGCGAGTGGCATTAGGAAATTCTTCGACTGGAGTATTTACAAACTCGAATCAACTTTATAATATATTGGAAAGAGCTGGTGCAACTACAGGAGATCGTGTTTGGCAATTTCCGCTATGGAAACATTATACGAAGCAAGTTACAGATTATAAAGCATTTGACTTAAATAATGTTGGTAAGGGCAAAGGTGGAGGATCATGTACAGCTGCAGCCTTTTTAAAAGAATTTGTACCTGAAAATGTTGATTGGTTACATTTAGATATTGCAAGTGTAATGGGCCCAGCCGATGCTGCTCCATATTTATCTGGTATGACCGGTAGACCTACCAGAACATTAGTTGAATTTGTTGCATCACAGAAATAACAATATAATAAATGGTGTTAGCAAATGAAATGATATCTACTTATCAGGAATCAAACAAATTGCATTTATGATGATTTATGAATTACTGTTTTTATCTGTTCTGATAAATTAGAGAAGATTCTGATGAAATAAAGTGTCATAAAATATTCTGTTGTTTACTTTTTTTTTTTGATTAACTTGCACCACTCATTAAAAAAGCTGTTCTAGTTGTTGTCAATAGCTTTGTTCTAACAAGCACCAGAACAGTTACGAACCAGTTCGAGAACCGGGTTTTGTGTTTCAACACAACTCTGATTAATTTCGTTGTTCCAAATCACTCGTCGACTGTTTTATGCAAAACTGCAGTTTAGGAAAAAGAATATAAAAAGATTTATTTACAGCAGAATACCAATTTTGAAAATTAGCATCCACTAGGTCATACCATTCCATAATTTGGTAAATCTCATTCTAATTTCCTTCTATATCTGTAGATTTTTAGTTTTTGAGGACTTAGTGAAGCCAAATGAAGAATTTCTTAGCATTTAAGAATTAAGATTTTTGTTTTCGTTTGTGCCAGGTAACTTTGTAGATCTGGCGCTTATCCAATTAATCCACACCATATGTTTTCTTGTGATGGCCGGATTTTTGCAGAATTTAATCGTTTTGTGGCAGATTTTTTGAAAAAAAAAAAAGAAATAAAATGCTAAATGAAGTATTTCAGATTTGCGAAAATTGCATATAACATTTCATGAACCTGTACGAACCCTTTGTCTTAATAGCCATTGTAATTTTTTTAACAATTTAAAAACTTAAATTACTTAACAAAATGGTTTATGCAATATTTTTATTATGAGGTGTATTGACATCACGAACGAATAGTGCAGAGCTGTCGCAAATCATTTTAAAGAAGATTTAAGATAGATTAATATTTACAATAAAAATGATTTAAATCTTAGGTTATTTTTTATTTAAATCATTTTCTATCTCAAAAGTGTAACTTATTTGATTTAAATCTTATTTATTTAATTAATTTAAATAAATAATTTTCACAAATTACTTGCAGAGTTGTTAAAATTTGATATGGAATAATTGAAAATCTAGTTATACACAACTATCAACATAATTTTGTTAGTTTTCGCCACCTTTGGCAAAAATTCACAAAATATCGGAAAGCTTCATGATGTATGGCGCTGACTCCAGTCTAGTCTATACATATTGATGGTCTTTTGGCTGTTAAAGTTAGAAAAACTGTGAACAACTCGCGACTGGCGTGAAAAGTGAATAAAATACGATTTTTTTGGCTGCCAAACGTTCTTTCGAGGTTGTTAAAGAAAATTGGTTAATGGAATAAGATAATCAAAAATATATAATTTTGGTGATTTTATTATTAGCACTATTGTATCGTTGTTTTAAAAGCAAAACCATAAATGCAAAAATTACCTTTATAGGCACACCATCGAAGTGAAACTTCTGAGGTGTATGGAAGAATTGACCATATGAAACATAAATAATAAAAATAATATTGGTCTACAGTAGAAAAAAAATCAAATAACTAAATATATTCATTATTTTGAACAGTCCAGTATAAAATATTCAAATATGTCTATTATTTTGATTAACCCTGTATAAAACATATAAAATCGTTTTGTTTTTAATTTAGCAAATATCAAAATAGGTCCATTATTTTAAACTAAATATATAAATATCTCCCTCCCTTATTTTAAATAATATTTTATTTATGTATGTATATTCCAATTTATTTTAATTAACAAGAACATGGATTAGATTAAGTAAGTATTCAACCAGTAAAATTACATAAAATTTACTTTTCTATTTATCCATTTTTTGTTACAAAGTAAAAATGTTATATTAATAATACATAATAAAAACGTAAATTATGTTTTTTTAAGGTAAATCACATGCAAATTGGTTAACTTTATAAAAATATTGCAAAATTTACATTAAAAAACGTAAATTTGAATACGTTTCTTTTACATATAAATAGTAATGTAAATAAAACGTAAACTCTGCAGCGTTAAAGTAATTTATTATAATTTGCGTAAATTTCACGAAAATTGTTAACATTATTTGCATATTACTAAACATATGCAATGAGTGTCTGTGTTGTTAGTTCGTGTGAATGTTAAAGCTTATTTTGAACAAACTATGAGTGACAGGAATGCATGGTAAGTAACCAAATTTGTTATTTATTATCAATAGACTTTCTAGTTTCATTATTTATTTGCACATTGAGGTTGTATTATTTCAATTTTTATTAGATATAATTTTCTATTTGTATCTATGTACCCACAAAACACTGTTACGTTTTATTTGCGTTTTGAAACGTAAGCTATGAGATATTAAACGTCTCATGAAACGTTTTATTTACATTTTTACGAAAATTGATGTATTGAAATGTAAATTTTATGTAATGTGTGTACTGGCTACATACATACATTTATATAAAAACCAACTGAGCGGTGCCCAAAATGGATATTTCAGTTAAAATCTCAATTTCAAAATTTTAAGGTGAGACCTAAAAAGTAAAATTACGTCTTTATGATGTCAAAAATGAGACGTCATTTGTATGAGTAAGAATGACATCTTTTAAAAGTCTTCAGAATTTATTCATAGCGTCTTTTAAACGTCATCTATTGGGCATATGACGTAATAATTACGAATATTGCCCACCGGCGACGTAATTCTGCTAGCTATGTAAACTTAAATCTTAAATATTTGAATGCGTACGGATGACGGTTTAAAGCCTGTACGACACTATGCAATTTCTTGAATGAAGTATTATGCAGTTAATTGAAATACGGAATTATAAAAATAAGTCATTATGACGTCAAAAATAAGACGACATTTGTTTGACTAAAAGCAACGTCTTTTAAGCGTCATTTATTGGGCATATGACGTAATAATCACAAATATTAAATAAAAAATTACGTGACTGCTGGCTAGATAAGCTTAAATCTTAAACATTTGGATGCGTAAAAAAAATAACGGTTTATTGTCTGTATGACGCTATGCAATTTCATATATTAAATCTTATACGGTTCATTAAAATACAGCATCACATTTTGCAGAATTTAAAATAATGTTTCGCTGAAAGGTAAAAAATGACTTATCGCTAAAAAATGTCAGAACCGACGTACCTACAGATTTTGTGTCATTTCACTATGTAACATTTACAGTAAGCATGCGAACGAACATAGAATACGCGATTGTTGTTTGAAAAACGAAGAGTCATACTCACCTCTCGCCATTTTCAGAATAGGAGAAAAGCAAAATCCAATAGACGGCGCTTTTGAGACTATCAAATCGAGAAAACAAACCCACGTGATCAATAATGGCAGCATGGCAGCTACTGACAACTCTGACAAGTAATCTGTCAGTTCGAATTGTGGATATAATTTAAATATTGCTGACAAATACAGGCTTTTAAAAGAAGGAAAGACGGTTTATAAGACTGAACACTGAACAAAATCATTGTTTATAAGTGATATAACATAATGTTTATGTTGTTGAGGTTATTTTAAAAGCCACCATGACAGTGACAGTTCATTCACATGGGCTTTGTTTTCGAAATTTGAAAAGTACAAAATTAAACACCTAAGGTCAAAGACTTTACTGATTTTCTCCTATAATTGCTGTTACTTAAAAAGTATGAATAAATGAAATTTCAGTGTCAGAAGGCATTCTTAAGCAGTTTATTTATTCTGTTATCAATTAAAGGGCCTACTTATTTCCAAAATTGTTAAATTAATAACTTATTGTTGAATGTTATGTTGTGGCCATGTTGAACTATGGTGTTAACGTAACGTGTTAAAAATGGGCATGAATAATTATATAAGAACTGTAAAGAATGTGATAAATACAACAAAAAAGTTTGTCATACATTTGCAAATACTGCGTTATATCGTATAGTGTAAAGCCAGCTTCAAGAATTATTATTGATCAGGCAGAAAAGTTGCATACTTGCACTTCTAGTCACACAAAAAACACACCGCAAACAGACAGACAAACAGAAAGAACGACAAACGGCAAACGAAAGCGTAATCAATATGTGATGTGTGGTGATTTGAATCTTTAATATTTTATTTTATTATAAGTCTTAAAATATAATAAGAGAACGATACGTGTCATAATAAAATAATGTTGATCACAAACACAGATTTAATTAAAATACATTTAAACTAAGTACAATACAAGCCATTCAAATGAAAGAGGCATCACCACCAGTATCTGCAATGGCTACTCCAACCAATAGCAGTGGAAATTTGGTAGATGAATTTGAGGAAGCATTCCAAGTAAGTAGATTTTAATGAAACAAATATGTATTCAAAATCACAAATATTAAAAACCCCTTTAATTTACAGCATTGTTTGAATGTACTTACAAAAGATGAAGCTGTGCCTACCAGCGATAAAGATGAGATACGAGTCGAGGTGGAACAAACTACATTACGATTCATTGATCTTGCCAGACAGATGGAAGCGTTTTTCCTTCAAAAACGATTCCTACTCTCCGCGTTAAAACCGGAGATGGTTGTCAAAGAAGATATAAATGAATTACGTCTAGAGCTATCTAGAAAGGAAGAATTATTAAAACGACATTATGATAAAATAGCAGTTTGGCAAAATCTTCTTGCCGACTTGCAAGGTTATGCAAAAAGCCCTGCACAGGGTGCATCCACACCTGGTTTAATCAATAATGGTAATACAGCCCCGCCAACTCCAATGGGCCCCATTCCTGGTAATCAAACCCCAAATTCCATGGTAATGCCTGGTATGCCAAACGCAATGCAGCAACAATTGCAACAACAGCAGTTACAGCAATTGCAACAGCAGCAGCAAATGCAGTTACAGCAACAGCAGATGCAACAAATGCAGCAGATGCAGGTAGATCGACGTTAAAATTATATACTTATGGATTAAAACACGTAATTAATTATAGTTCCATTTGACTGAATTAAATTTATATATTTTAAAACTAAAATACTTGAGCCGACAAAACTAAATTGAACAATTTAAAAATGGCATAGGTTATTTTTATGCCCAACTGAATTGAGTATGGTGTACAAATAATAGCTATGTTATTTTATATTATGTACCTAAAAGTGATATTAATCCATACCAAACATGAATATAATATAATTTAGTTTAATTTTAGCTATTTATGTGAGTCACATAACTTTCTAGTTTCAGATACTTTTATTTTCTCAGGGCTTCTTAGCTATGCAATATTAAAAAAAAAACTATATAAAATGTGATAATAAAATTCTTAGTTGCACTGGTTAAAAGAAGCAGAATTTATGTAATGTCATACACTTCAGCAGCTATTTTCAATTGGAGAAATCATTTTTATATTGCAATTATACGTAGGTGATATGAAGTTGATTTCTTTTTGGAGATGTATGAATTAATTAAAACTTAATCGAGTCCATTAATGTCATTCTAGTTGCCAATAAGTAGTTATTAATTAATTCTCCACATTTAACTATGTTTGAAATGTTTTTGCTCAATTGTGCCTTTTAAACTGTATACTAAAGCTGTTATAATAATAAAATGAGAATAGAATATTGTATAGAGTTCATTCTTTCCATTGTTATTGACTAAAGAAAGAAAAATATGTAAGATTGATATTTAATAAATTAATTGTTTTCTTTTCTTTTCTGATTGATTATTTAATAATAAATATTCTGAAAGTCTGCACGCTTTGTTTTATTTCAATACATTGGTCTTTGAACTCTCACAATATTTCCAATTTTTTAAACAATATTTTTTGTTGGTGTTAATGTAGATAAAGTGACACTGTTTTGTATATTTAGGTACCCCCTGGTATGAGCAGTGGAGGTGTCGGTCCGGGTATGGTTTCACCTCAACAAGCTATGTTCATGCAACAACAGGGTATGGGAGGTCCACGTGTTCCTTTTGGGCAACAGGGTCCAGGGGGTGTTCTACAGGGACCTCTAGCGTACCTTGAGAAAACTACTAGTAATATAGGTAAATATTTTGTTTGCAAGACTGTTGAATTTAGTATTGATGAATGTCTCGTAATAAAAAAAAAGAAAACATACATTTTGAAATATGTGCCTTTTCTGATGTGCGTATTAAAAAAAATGGTTAAGCCGTTCTGATAAGACTCTCTTCATATATTTATTAATCAATTCAAGCTAACTTATTTATTGCTTTATAATTTGAAAAAAAAGTCAGAAAAAAAAACTTAATGCACCACTAGATTCTACGTAAAAAAGTGTCCCGAAGATGTGTTCTGTTTTAATAACTTAAGTAATAGACCAAATAGAAAACGGATGATTTTGAAAAATCACGTTTTCCTTGGAAACAAAAAACAATAGAAATATCCTTTTACTACCAATAAACAAATCTTGCAAAATGAAACTGCCTTATCAGAAATGTTTGTCATTTTTCTAGTTTCTAGTTTCTGAGCCTATAGTAACTTTTAAATTTGGCCACCCTGTACATAGTTAAACCTATAGTAAAATCAAAATTACGCTGGAGTTGTAATAGTGAATCAAAACAACAGGATCAGCTCGTGAACACAAGCAAGTCTGCATGTGATTGGTTGTTAGCAAGGGGCTTGGCTACCTAATCCAAAACCCATTAAAGTGAGATTTCATAGATAGACACATAGTGAAATATTTCCATTGTATAAACAATATGTTGAGTATGGTATCAGGAAATGAAATGGAAACCTGATGAGTTGATGTAAAAGACGCAAAATAACTCATTTAGGTGTAGAAGTTAAAGAAGTTATTTTAAATGTTTATAAAGCAGAAATCACCTGCATAAATCCTAGATGATAATAATTGAAGCACTGTTGAAACCATCATGCAACCCTGTCCCTAAAGCTGTGTTCGGGCTGTTCACATGAATAATACTTGTATTTGTTTATATCGGCTCTATATGGTTAAATGCGTTTCTTTTTATTACTGGATGCGCATATTGAATGAACTTAAAATAAAAAACAGTAATATCAGAGGAAAAAGAAAACCTTAATAAGCTTGGCTTAGGTAAATTAAACAGCGAATAGGACAAACAAGATTATTTCAAAGAACAAAAACTACATATCTAGCAAACATTTTGGATGTTTTTTTATAACTAATTCCATCTTCAGCACTACAAATACAAATGATAAACTAAAAAGAGTATCACAGTTATAAATCTAATGGTCAGATGTTGAGGAGTTTAAAATTTAAAATTTGAAAGAATACGAAAAATATATAGTATAAAATATAGTGTAAAATTTGTTATAAAGCTTACTAGCGTGTAAAAAACATTTGTTACGAAATTATTGATGATATGGTTGGTTTTCTTATAATTATTTAATATTTAAAAGTGAGAGTTAAAATTCATCTACCTCTTAGCGTGAGAGAAAAGCAACGAAATGTTCCCTGCCAGCTGGGAAATATAAAAACATTAAACGAACAAAAACGACTAGAATTTATACAATTTAATAAAGACATATATTTATTAATGTTAAGAGAAATTATTGCTCAAGAAAATTATAAATTTTTTAACTTCTGTTTATATTTATTAAATTATTACAAATAATGCTTAAGTTATCTGTGTCAGTATTAAAGTCAACAGTTTTTTTACTATTAATGAAAAGCATTTGACTAATTTGTCTTTTTTTTAAATTTGGTACTATATCTAGGATTTTTATGTTATTGAAATTAAATTTATGACCCTCTTCTTGGTAATGGCAAGCTAATGCAGTATTATTCAATCTATTATTACAATCTCTTTTATGTTTGTTAGATTGATCAGAAAGTTTTTGTTTTGATTGCCCAATATATTTAAGGTCACAATCTCCACATGATATGGAATATACAGTATATTTTTTTGAGTTTGGTAGAATTTTTTCTTTTAATTGTGTAAACAATTGACCTACTGTTTTTTGTGCTTTGAAGGTTATCTTATGAGAATCATCTTCTAATATTCTTTTAATTTTGTGTGATAGCCCCTCTATATAAGGGAACAAGAACCTTATTTTTTTCTTTCCTTATCCCTTTCTTCCTCTCCCCTTTGCATTTCTATTAGTGTATTATTTTCAGATCATTCTAGATATAACCCCAAATTCACTAATAACGGTTTATTAATATTTAGAAAATTGATATTTGGTGTCATTTTCGGGCTCATTCATTTATATTTTTTTGATATTCTTAACGCAGCTGCGAGTGCGCTTTCATCCAACATGCTTATGTCATTTAATACTTGCAGAGTTTTTTTTTCTCTACAATCTCCATAATAGTTTTACCTGTCAAATCTGACGCAACGATGCATCAGTTTTCGATTATATTATAAAAGCTTAATGAATGAGTGAATTGATCATAAATTTAATTTTATTAAATGTATATTCTCAAGTGTTCTTAATTGGCATTATTGTAATCAATGTTTATCTAGATTTGGTTGCAGGGATGACAGATGGACGGAGGTGACGAGGACGTGGGAGGGGGCGAGGCCGTGGAAGAGGCCGAGGTAGAGGACGTGGCCGTGGAGCCCTACCAGAATATGTGTCCCCATAGTCCCCCTCCCGTCCGTTCTTGGGGACCTTTCATCTGCGGTTAGATATTAGGTTACTCTTCTCATAAACAAAAACGACCTGTCTAAAAATTATACTTAATCCATCGAAATAACCAAACAGGCATATTAATTTGTTTATGCAAAAACAAAAAAAAACAAAAATTAGGCATACAATGTACTACTTAAATCCTAAGTACAATATTAATATAAAATTAGTGAAATTAATTTCTTATAGAATATATTATATTATACACATTATATTATTTTAATTTGTTATATTTTATCAGTATTTACTACATTAACTTCTAAGTGACAAAAATAAATTGTCGAAAAAAAAACACTTAAAATTGTAAGCGGGAATTGTATTCCCAGATATGTATTGGAATTGATGACTTAAGTATTATAAGCAATTTTAAAGAATCTCAATGTTGTAAAGTGATTTTTTAAACATAATTTTTTTTTCGGTTTGATTTCAATTATGTTTGTTTTAAAGGTTTTCCTTTTGTTTAATCCATGTGTAACGTTACCGAATTTCAAAATTGTGATAATTAAAATTAATAATTACCAAGGAAAGGTTTCTTAATAAATTGTACTAATTTTCCTTTTCTTAATCCTAATTTCTTTGCAGTGTCTACTATAATATAATATAATTTTAAAGCTGACTTAAATAATTCTGACTTAACAATTAACTTAACCCAACCTAACCAATTGGATTTCATTTTACATGTTTTGTAAAACTAATCCAATCAATATTCAAAATTAATTTTAAAGCCGACTTAAATAATTTTGACTTAACAATTGTATCAAGTATTAGTTTGTAATTAAAAAGCAATGAAGTCAATTTGCGCCAAATTCTGATGATGAAGTCAAAATTATTTAAGTCAGCTTTAAAATTAATTTTTAATATTGATTACATTAGTTTTACAAAATATGTAAATATGTAAAATGAAATCCAAATAGTTAATATTTGAAGCATAATTTAAAATTTTCACAAAGCATTAGATTTAAAATAATTAAAGTATCTATCCTTTATAAAAAAACTATATAAAAAAGACAAAAACAATAAGCTAATATATTCAATGAGTCAATGACAAGAAGTTTTCTTATTTATCTATACATTTTTAAAGCAAAAAAAAAATGTGTGTTTGGAAGACACGCAGTAGAAGTGAAACCATTAATTAAATCGGATATTTGGAAAAGAAAACTTGTACATTTTTAGGTTATTTAAAGATTTTTCTGCTAATGCAATTTTGAAATATACCTGCTTATTACGATCTTCTGTAGTAATGAAAAGATATATTTTTTCTCTCTTAAATAAGTATAATTCAAATATTCAAATTGACACGTTCACTTTTACAAATAACCGATTCAATTTTATTATAACATTTATACTAAAAATTAAATATCAATGTCATATTTATTATCCGTCTTATTAATGCACAGCTACCCTGCCAATCATTACACTAGGCCCTACGGCCAATGTATACAGGAAATGCACGCATCCCTAGTCCTATTCGCTGACTGCCTGTATCCATACCCCTAAAATGTTTCCAATTTGCCTCTCCGCTTCTTTTTGCACTGAACTCACTCTTCAATATAAAAGTTTTTATTTCAAAAATTTTGTAGTGAGTCCGAGAAAATGAAACGGCAATTAAGTGAAACTGTTTGGTGGTGGGGTTACATAGTGAATGCGATTGAGTTATGCTAGAAATGCATGCGGAACATTCTCTCTATGCATTGATTTTATATAAGGTTGTTGAAAATAATTAGCCTTTTTTTAATTTACTGTAGATAACAATAACAGTAAAATTCCTCAATTCTGGTCTACTATGAACGCGGTTTTAATATTTACGATAAATAGAAAGGTTTTCATTTTATGACATAATCTTTACAAATACAACTCGTATATATTAATGATTATCGCAAATGTCTGCTCTTTCTGAGATAAATTATGTAGCTTAAGAAAAATAGACAAGGTTTCCAAGCAATAATTTATCTTAAAAAAAAACAAATTTAATTTGATAATCAACAGTATACATGTGTTGTTTCTATGCCCCTTGTATGTATTACCTTATGTATGTATTTCCTTTCAAAATAAGTCTATCATGTAATCCCGCAAAGTTTTTTCGAAGTCTGCAAAAATGTTAAACATAATCAAAAATCTCTATATTTATCTACCAGGGTAGTATATCCAGTACAGACTTAAGCAACGTTAGGCATGGTTAGCACTTAGATGGGCATAGCCCCGCTTAACGGTACCATTCATCATTGGGAAACAATTAATGGTGCTCTGGATATCGGAGCTGAATTTCTAGAGTAACAAGCCTTATCTCAACACACACATACCTACATAAACACAGCTAAAGGATCTCGAGATCGATGGCCAGTTGGGTAAAACCCAACAAATATAAAGATTACTACTCTTTATCCTCGTTAAAAAAATTCTAGATACTTTGTTGTGTCACTTTATATGTTTTGTGACTTGTCATATTCAAACCATTTACAATTTATAAAGTGCAACTATATTTGTATTTTTAAGTTGATTTTTGAAAACATACCAACCAATAATAATAGAAAAAAGCAGAGTATTTCTTTTTCTGGATCATTTGATCGTTTCTTTTAACTATATATTTAGTTTTAGTATGCACCCTGCGTAAATGCATAGTCTTGCAAAAATAAGCCACTGTCATGGTGCTTTAAAGCAACCTTATTTTTCTCCTTTAGGAGATGCATTAGCTCGCAAAATTTAAAGTAGTATTGTTTATTGTTGGATTTTGCTCAACTAGCCATCGATCTTGAAGTCGATGTGTATTCAGCCTTGGTTATGAAAGATGTCTTGGGATAAGGCTTGTTACTCTAGAAATTTGCTCCGATATCTAGAGTGCCATTAATTGTTTCCCAATTGCGAATGGTACTGGTAGACGCGGCTATGCAATACTGACAGTGTCTAACGTTGTTTGCTTTGCAAATATTCAACAAGGGCCGTATTGGATATGCCACCTCGCCAGTTGTCAAAATTTAAGTTTTAGTTTACATTTTCGTATCTTGCTGGTTTGGTTGTTTTTAAAGATTTTTATTAATAACTTGAAATAAACTTTGTAATAAACTAAAGTCTATAACCATTCCCAAAAATTCCAAACTTATTATTTGACGCTATAAATAAGTTTTTCGATACTCCGACAGATAAGCGCTTCAAAGATATGGTAGATAAAATCAATATCGACCCTATTACCAAAGCAGAACTTCAAAATGCTTTTGAAATGTGTGTAAATCATTTTATCTTCAATTTGAGAATAAATTTTATCAACAACCAACAGGGTTGCCAATGGGGTTTCTTCTGAGCCCCTTGTTAGCAGACATTCATGTACGTAATCGCGGAACAAAATCTTTAATTTAAATTTGATTAAAAAACATACTTTATTTCGGTATCGAAATGTGTATGACATAATTGCATGTTTTACTTGTAGTTTTCCTCCAACTTAACCAATTTCTAAATTTATTGAATATATATCCTAAGATATCGCTGGAGTTAGAACAAAATAATCAAATAAATTTCGCAGACTTAACATTAATCGACAAGAACAATAAAATTGATGTTCTAATAAATTATTATTATTCAATCAATCCCTTAAGGAAATTAGGTAATTATAAATGATCATATTTTGAATGCAATAGTGTATATGGTCCAAACTGAAAGAAACTTTGAAAAACTTTAGATGGAATAAATCAAGCATCTAGATGCAAAATCCGACATGTTTACCATAACTTGTTTTGCGTAAATTGTAAAAAAACGTTTAGTATTATTATTAATTATTTACTCAATAAACATTTTATTTTATACAATTAAATGTTTGATTTTATGTCGATTAAGCTAGGTAATTTAAAACGTATGTAATCTACTTAATCACAGAATTGGTATATATTTTAGATATTTTATTGTTAAAGATTCTATTTTAAATTATAAACAAACTGGTGTTTCTACCTCCTTTTTTAAAGCAATATGACTTGTCGATTTTTTCATCTAGACGCTTGAAATACAGCGTTCAGATCAAATCATCCCCAATTACCCTCTCCTTGACAGAAATGATGTGATATATAGAAAAGAAACAACATAACCTCTAAATATCTATTTTTTATTTACGTTTACATAATCAGAACCCTTGGTTATCATTTAAAATTGAACAAATAACTTTTATAATTAAAAATAATATATGATATAATAAGTGAAACACACTTGGAAATGTGTGTTAGGTACAACAACACGTAAATTAAAAATACAAAAATCTAGTACAAACATATTTGTTCGGTGTAACAAAGTCTGTAGATTCATATTAATTATAGTCAAACTGATAGCCTATACTTCTATAGGTTAGGTAGTATGAAAATACTATCTAAAATTAAATACTAATTATCTAAAGTTAGACACTACCAATTATCTAAAATTACTAATAATTATCTAAAATAAATAACAATTATCGAAATTTGTCTGTTTTTTAGATAATTGCGTAACTATACAGTATGTAACCTGATTACAAAAAGTATAAATGAAAAAAAAAATGGGTCTTGATCTGAGATTTTTTGAATATACAATTTATCAAAAAAATGTACAACAAATAATACTTAGAATTTCGATTTGACCATATACCAATTTTTATACAAAACGGCAATTTTGTTTTTCAAAACATAGAAAGAATGAGATTAAATTTATCAATTCTTAAATATTTGGCACACTTATTAAAAACTATAAAATAGTTTTTAGTCAAATATACTCAGATTGCAAAGTTATAACAATATAATCATGGCAACGCTGTTCCTATAATTTTTAAATACGCATAGTCTTAGAACTTTAAATTAATTAATACTCACTTATGATAAAAAAGTTACTATAAAAATTCCGTTTTTTATGAAAATTGGTATAAAATATCTATTACAAAAATCTAATATAGTGCAAGGTAAGTTTCTAAACAAGCGTGCCAAGACTAAATATTTATTTTAAAAAATTCTTTTATGTCTTTTTGTTTTATCATTTATACTTTATGTAAACAGTTTATATGGGACACTATGTATAATTTCTTGCACTAAAGTCACTAGATTTATGTGAGCAAGAGAGTAGAAATATATGGTGTTAAAAATAATAATAATACTATAATAATAACAATAATAATAATAATAATAATAATAATAATAATAATAATAATAATAATAATAATACTATTAATAATATGAAATATTTAGATCTTTAGATTGCTGCAACTTTTAGTACCTGATACTGAAGATACAGATCGACGTCGCTTTATTTGTTGTATCAATTGCAATACTCTCATTCGAAAATCGAGATTTTCATCTTCAGTCATATCAGTCACTGAAGGCATTACAGAATGAAAAAATGCCTCGTTTTCATTCATTACAGGTGATTTTTTATTTAAAACTTCATCCACAGTATCATCCAATTTACGCTTATTCTTATTCTGCACAGGTTCAACAATTTTGTTTCTGATTTCGCACTTGATATCTGTTCCATTAGTATGTTCTGTGTTCATTTCATCAGATGTTCCTTCATTTGCATGTAATTCAGTCGGTTGATTTAGTTCACTCGGTTCATCCGGTTCTATCTTTATTTCGGCGTATTCGTATTCATTTTGATCTTTTAAAAGAAATAAAAGACAGTCGTGATGTATGAATCTTGTTATTGAGGGAACTCCTGATTTTCTTCTCAACGTTTCCACAAACGCGTCTCTAATCTGGTGCCATTTTACAGTAGATGTATTAACTGAAATAATTAATATACAATTAATTAACAATTATAATAAATATTTGAATAAAATGGTAAAAATAAAATTCAAACTTTTTGGGAAAATGTAAGCTTTACAGATGTAATATACAGAGTTTGCCAAAAAATGTATACACTTTTTGTTAAGATAAATCAAAATATTGATATTATGCTTGTAGTGCAGTCGTTCGCTTAAATCATTGGTACTTTCAGCATAATATTGAGAAATCAAAATGGCAGAAATACGCTCGAAGCTCGAGCAGAATAAAATCTCAAAAAAAGTTTATACCTAAAAAGGCATTTGAAAATTTATTTTGGCTATCTTTCATGTATTAGTTTATTTTGCTTTTTTCTACTATTTACGGTATTACTTTAGATGGAGTAAACGAGTTCTAAAATTGGACGGCTCATAATTATACTGAGCACCACAAAAAATTCGGACGTTCTTGTGGGTGAAGCGGTTAATATACTAGCGGTTCATGTGTTGTGTGGATCATATAGAGATTTTAAGGGCTTTTTATATAAAGTTTTTGGGGCATATCAATTTTACTTGGTATACCTACTATCATCTAGCTGTACATTTCTGAATGACGATCTACAGGTACTTTGATAATTGATTGATCAAAAAAAGAATATCTATTGAGAACGTTTGAAAAAGAGGTTAGAGCGGCATATGCAGAAATCTCCATTAAACATTGATCAGCGTAACTTTAGAGACCATTCGTTCTGGTACTTGTCTGACCGTTAACGATCAACATTAGAGACATCAAAATTAATATGTGTACATATTAGTATTTAAATATAAAATAAATACATAATAAATAGTTTTTGTTTCTTAATATATACGGGTATTTTTTGACGGACTCTCGGAAATTTTGTGGTACTAATTTAAAAATCATAAATATTATCACGCGATGTTTACAAAACGCCGTTTTTCAATTTATATTTAAAAAAAAAAAGAACTAGCCTGTACCATTTAAGAACACTTTTCACATAGAGAGAAGGTGTTATTTTATAATTATAGTCATTTATTTTGTCAATAAAACGTAGTACATTCATGCGTCAGGAGTTTGATATCTAGTTTGTTTATCATTTGATTATTAACATTTCTGACTAATTCGGTTGTTATTACAGATTTTATGACACACAACTACCGGTTGCCTAAATTTCAAAACAAAATTTTACTTCTAAAATTACCTTTAAAACTAGTCAACTTATGTAAAATATTTTTAACATTTGAATTACTCGAAAATATATCAACTACTTGAATTAATTTATACAAACGTACTTAGTATTTGTCGTTGATTTTCCGTCCAGAAATCGAAATGTGGATGCATCCTCCGACATACTTCTATCCAAGCCGCTTGTCTTGCATGTGTATCTTTATATGATGGAGTTGATTTATCCCATATCGTTGGATATGATTTAACTATGTTTATAAAACCAGGAGTATCATACAAATATTGAGCCATAGTGAAATATTTTGTTAAAATTGAAGCGTATATTTATATGGTCGGTGCTAGTAATTTGAAATCTGGTGTATAACTGAACGTCTACGATTATATTGTTAGGAAACGACCCGACAGTCGGATGGTATCGGCCGATTTATACGCGCAAATCGTGCAAACTGTTCCAATGTTAATACACTGTCCACAAAAAGTTAAGGGACAATAGATTGTTTAGCAACATTTAAAATGAATAAAATATTGTAGTTTAAGGTTAGGAACAATAATATTATACCAATATGCTGTTTACAAGTTTTTTAAAATTTTTTTCGACTAGTTCAGCTATTAGGCCATTAATTTTTGTGTTAGTAATGACAGTTGTATCACATTATTATAATAAATTATAATAACATAATATAAAATAAGCAAAATATAATCGAGCCACTCAATTTAAAAAATACGTTACGCTTAATTGAAATTTGCAAAAAGTTACCCCATAAAGTTTTTTTACTTCAAAAATGTAAGTGCTTTCAAAGTCAATCAAATTTAATTTATTGATGTTGCTCCATCTCAATTCCACTCATCGATTTTACATCTTCTAACGTGAACAACTTAAACCACAAAAGTGTAATTTTGATACAAAAGCTATAAAAAAATAACTCAAATAAATCAAAGAAAAAATTGCGTCATTATTCTATTGATGAACGTTGTACGAAGCATATGGTTGTCTTGCGTTGTTGTTGATAAACAATGTGGCATTGATTTTTGAAGTAAAACTTCTATAAGGGCGATTTTTTTCAAGGTCAAATTTATTGTCACACGAATTTATCTCAAACTAAACATTAATATAAACAAATCGAATATGACAATCAAATTAATAATATTCGTCAATGTAAAGAAATCGGTTTAATTAATTTACTTTGTTACACACTTTATAATTTATTTATAAGCCGCCCTCGGTGGTAAAGCATAGCGGTTGAGAGGCTGTCAACTGCTGTCAACGATGCTAGGGGTCCGGGTTTAATTCCCGTAATAATAATTTGTTTACAAAAATTGTAGTAAATGTTTCACTACTGCCGAGTGGTGCAAACCACTGAATTATATCAAACTGGAATGATATCGTAAGCGGTGTTGGCAAAAAAATAACGAGCTTCAGCATTAAACGGAGATTTAGTGCACCTCAACAACATAAACAATACATTATATCAATTATGCACAATGTTTTTGTTTAGTGTCCAGCCTTAAAAACCGCTTTTTCTTTATTAATAAACCTAATTCTAACAGCAATATAATTTATTTTATCCATAATTCGAACTGACAGATTACTTATCATTGGCTGTCATTGATCATGTGGGTTTGTTTTCTCAATTTGAACATCTCAAAAGCGCCATCTATTGGTTTTGCTTTTCTCCTATTGAATATTTGTTTTGAACAGAGAAATAACAGATATGTTGGCACTACCGTTTTCGGACTTTTAATTTTCTTCAAGTTTTTATTGCATTTTGTTAATCAGGTTAAATAATAAAGAAAACACGTCAAGTATTTTGTAAATAATAGCGGCTTTAAAATGATACACAGTCTATTTATGATAAATTCATCTGGGTAATAAAGCTTTCTTTTTGCAATTATTTTATTTTTTAACTGTTTTTAATTTCAGAGATGTATTTCTGGAAAAACATTGGAAGAGTGTTGTTTCGAGATCAGTGTGTGATTATTACTTAGAAGCGCAAAGAAATAATCCAAATGATATTCCACCTGTCATTGCAACTCCTCATCATTACTTGCTGAGCATACGAAGAGGCGGCGTTCATTTTGTTGCCGTTTGTATGGAAGAAATTCCACCGTTGTTTGTTATTGAATTTCTTCATAGAGTTGTGGATACTTTTCAAGTACGTTAATATTTTAATTGTGAATCTCATATATCTTTTATACAGGATACCTGTATTAACGCTGCATTATGCGATTCACAAAAAATTTAAGCAAACATTTCAGTTTTAATTATTCTTGGAATTTTCTGTTGGTGTGCATCTTATTCTAACTAATTTAATTCTAGTAATATTTAGCGGAATGTTTGAGGCATACTACTGTGTACAGAATCCCCACGATTAAGAGTTACCTGACACAAGACTTGCACTAACTTTAGTAAAGATATTATGCTCGCCGATTTAGTAAATTTTTATGCAAGAACATCAAATATAACCTGTTCTAATTTCTTGGATAAGCATGGCTAAATGCACCCAGAAAAGTTACGAGTAGAATAACACGCTTTTGCATACAACCCAGATATTTGAATTTTCACATTCACCGACAGAGCGATTCAATGTGCATGCTCATGTACTTATTTTACAAACATACGTCTCATGCAGAAATGCCGGAGTTATTTTTAAATTTTTAATATAAAATTGCACGTGCAATAATTGTTAGTTAATACTAAAATCAGTCTTGTGTCAATCGGCTTTAAAACGAGTTTAACCTATCTAACATTAACAAAATTTATATGAAAGTGGTAACAAAGCCTACGTCATTTACATTTTACGATTCTTTAAATTAGTCCATTAATATTAAGGAAGCATACCTAAATATAGATGGTGTAAAATGAATTTTAACTGGACAAAATTTTTCCCATATTTTGACCAAACATGTCGTTCTCAGGTTATTAGTCAGTTATTGACTTTATTTTACTCTTCAAATTACTTTTCTCTAGTTCTCAGTTGTTCTTTTTTTCTGCAAAAATGTATTTGAATTTTTTTCCAATCTGCCCACCTGTTCAATAGTTTTCATTTCTTTTATTTTGTCTTTTGTGTTGACAACAGTTATAAATTTGAGTTTTTTCTTCTATTACTTTGAATGGTGATCTTAGAACATTTTTACTTGTTTTTTTCCTGCATTATTCATATGTTTACAAAAAATAATTATATATTATATATTTGGTGGCTCAGTTACAAACGCAAGCCTACCATGCTAGGGATTGAGGACTAAAGTATAAGTTCTATTAAGACATTTTTATTTGACAACACATAAACATCAGGAAAATTGCAAAATTTATACAGCATTGGCTTCCTTGAGATTTAATTTTGAGGTATGCCACCATGGGATAGGTTGACAAGCGCTGGTTAAGTAGTTTAATTATAAGTTGTTGGTCCCATCAAAATTTCACCATTATAACCTATAGGCTGGCTGTGGACAATGTGAAAATACATATAAATACATAAAATAAGTAAAAATAAATTTTGGCAATGGGTTTGAACTTGTTTGAACATTAACAGTTCTGGTCGTTATTGTATTAATAATTAACAAAACTATTAAAACAGATTGACAGAAAATAGAAATCTATTTTAAGTGAATCACTGTTACAGTGAATACACTCATGCAAAAAACTTTCTACATTAAAGAAATACTTCTGTACGAATTGAACTATGCTGATCTTTCGTATGAGCGTATAATTTTTTAATACGATAAATACTTTATAAATACGATTTAACAATTTTAACTTTTCTAGGACTACTTCTCAGATTGTACTGAAACCATAATAAAAGAAAATTATGTAGTTGTATATGAGGTAAGTTAAAATATCGGTATGTATTTTGATCATTATACTAGGTGGACGTTTTTGGAAAGTTTTGGAATTGAGATTATTGTTTGCTTTTGGCTTGATTTACAAAGTTACCTCGTACTAATCTATCAATTAATTCCCGCCGTGTATAAAAACATATATTTTGTGTAATAGACTTTTTTACATTTTCTTTAGTTTTGTTAAGTTATGACAAAAACAAACAAGGGATTACAAGAACAAACTTTCGTAATTATTCTGAAGTTTATCTCAGTGTCATCATTTTTGAAATATCACTAAAAACAAATACAAAATTGATAATCAGACAAACTACTACTACGTAATATGGTGTACTGGTTAAAGAATTCAAAAATTTAATTTTAATAAATTAATAATAAATTTTTTTGAGATATCAAAAACAAAATTAAATTATTACAATTTTTTTATATGTAAAGTTACTGACAATGTTAATAAATTTTGTAGGTTTATTGTTTAAGGACACAATTGTTTGTAAACTATTTTATTTTGTTAAACAGACCAACATTTTGACAGTTTTCTTTATGGTTATTGATTAGTTATAATAAATTAAAAGTAGTTTAAAATTTTTGATTAATTGGTTAACGGGAATTGTAAAATTTTTGTTAGCCCTGAGGAAGGTCAAGGCAAAGTTATCGAAATGTTAGAGTGTATGACAAAATAAAATAATTTATAAATAATTGTCCTGTTGCCTGTTGTGTTGATAAATCCTAACCTACATATCAGTTGAAGTACATTAATTGTTTTCAAAAATTATAATAATAGAATTTTTATTTGTATAGGTATTAGGAAATTAATATACCTTGAAATTTATTTTTAGCTTCTTGATGAAATGTTGGATAATGGATACCCACTAGCAACAGAAAGTAATATTTTGAAGGAATTAATTAAACCACCAAATATTCTTAGAACTATTGCTAATACTGTAACTGGAAAATCAAAGTAAATGAATTACGTAAAAAATATTTGTAAAATTATTAATTATGTAAATGTTTTAGTGTCAGTGGTACTTTACCCGTTGGCCAACTATCAAATATTCCATGGCGGCGTACTGGTGTGAAATATACAAACAATGAAGCTTATTTTGATGTGGTTGAGGAAGTTGAGGCTATTATTGATAAAACTGGATCAACAGTATTTGCGGAAATTCAAGGATATGTAAGTTTTGTAATAAATCATATTATATAGCATTTTCAAATTGTCCAATGAACAATTTATTGTGAATGAAAAGATGATTTTCTGCAAAATTTTTCATTATTATTGTTTTTTGAGGATATCTTTGGTCAATATTTTTGAAACAATCTGGCAGAGATCAAATGATCACATATCAAATCTACACCATACCTTAAATTTTTGAATTATTGAGATGAAAAGAATTACCATTTGTAGCTATTGAACGGAAGTTTTATTGTAATACAGAAAATGAAATTTCAATTGTTTGGGTATGGTGTCTTTTTCAAAGT
Organism: Tachinus sp. AB-2021; assembly: GCA_030264575.1. Classification (NCBI taxonomy): domain Eukaryota; kingdom Metazoa; phylum Arthropoda; class Insecta; order Coleoptera; family Staphylinidae; genus Tachinus; species Tachinus sp. AB-2021. The sequence continues at coordinate 24,901 of JARJEC010113497.1, forward strand.
CGTGGGCTTTCCTCAACAGACACGATTCACAATCTCGGTGTCACCACAGTTAGAACACGTAAAGTGGTTTTTTGGGACAACATTACTGTGTTGACAAAAATGTTCAAACCATTTAGAAATTGAGTGGTTGATCGGAAAAGTTGCATGTGAAGTGAGGTTGAAATGTCTACAGAAGGCATGCATGTAGCTGCAGAAAACTCATTATTTTGAAAAAAACGCCTCTACGTCGAACGAACGATGTTGAGTACTTCAACACAACATGAAAACTAAAGTTTCCTTACCTACCCATCACAAACCACACTATTTGGTCTTTGCTACTTTGTATTTATAAACTCCTCACATCTGTTCTTATTTATGTTTATGAGGTGAGGAGAAATTCTTATGTAATTAAGTGAGGTGAGGTGATATTCTCACAACACTTGTAAATTTAAAGCTTTTATTTAATACGTTTCCCTGCAGTATTGAATCCGCATTGGAAAACTGTGATGTCAAAAATAAGGAAGCATGTTCAAGATAAAAATTTAAATAGTATTGAAATAGATTTCAATACTATTGAAATAGATTTCAATACTGTTAATAGAAGGTGCTTATTACACAAATGTGAAACTGATAACTGCATATAAAATTATAATCTCTTTTTGAAAAAGCATTGTAGTATAGACTGTAATATAACACCATACACACTGAATTTTGATTTGTTAAACTTTAGGCAAGTTATCGAGGTTATGTTGATTAGAAACACTGGGTCGGCAATGTACCAGTGTGCGTCCGTATTATAAATCTTGAGACTTGGTTTGATTCAATTTGATTTGAACGTTTCCATTTAAAGTTTTCAACACGATACTCAATTCCATTCCAGAAAGAACCGTATTAACATTGAAACCCCTACGGCGCTTTTTGGGTGTTTTCATGGCATATTCAAAATGAATTGAAGACCTCGGCGTAACAAAGCTATTGCTACAATCTGAATTTAATAAGTAATGGAAATTAAAACTTAAACATTAACATTATTTGAACTTTTTAATTGATGTTTTTTGCGTTCATTGGATAGATACTCCAATATACACAGAACAAACATATATAAAGATTATAATATGTTACTTGTTTCACATGTTATTTCAATTTAAACATTGCAACTCTTCAAAATTTGAGATGTGGCTAATATCTTTGTTGAGTTTTCAATACGGATTCAATACTGCATGGAAATGTGTCATTAGTGTAATGTCACGTATCTACTACTGTATTTTTACCATTATTGTTATATATTTTTAATGTAGGTTGACGAGCGGATTATTTTATAGTGTTCTTAAAATAAATTTCTTAACACTCCCAGATAACTAAAAGTGGATATATCAAGTAATTTTTTTAATGTGTAATTTGTGTATATTTTGATTTAGAATGTATCTACTCTACCAAAAAGATGACAAAACAGTGTTTTTTTGGCTATCTCTTTATGAATTATATTGTTTAATATGTATGTACACTTTGTTTATTGGACCTCTACCTTTCCCAAATCGTGCTTAGCCATCTGGCAATTTCCCTTTCAATTCTAATTCCTCACTTTTTTCCAATATTACATGTATATTGTATGCCATGTTCAAAAGATTGATTCCTTTGTAGTTATCTGCGTATGTTCTTTCCTTTTTTTATATACTGGGCGTACCTACTCTTCATTCTTTGGGAAACCCTTCACCATACCATACGTCATTCACTATTTCTCTGAATCTTTCTTAATTTTATCTATGCCATACCCACGCCTTATTCATAATTCCATCCACTTCTGGAGATATCTTTTTTTAGTTTTGCGATATTGCTTTTTACACACTTTAGCATAAATTCAGTTCTTATCCCATTTAATAATTTAATAATTTTAAAAGTATTCAGTTACAGTTTTCATCTGCTTCTTTTGTATTATTTTTAATGGATTAATATTTTTCTTTTTTTTTGCAAATACAGCACAAGTGATGATAAACATAATTAATTTAAAAATTTAGGATTTCAAAAAGTTGGAAAAGGTATTTTTAGAGTAATGTTGTTAATATAAAGAAGATTTTATTTATTTCTTTGAGATTAATTTTTTGCTGTTGAAATTGGGCGAGTGCGACTCAAATTGTTTCTAAATTCTACCTGCTGTGGGTGTTATATTGGCGATGAATCAGTTTTTGATTAAAAAGTATACAGGCACTTGTAGGACAGCTGTACAAAATTGTAATAAAATGATGAATTTACAAGTAATTAATACAAGCAATTTTTTTTTCTGAACAAACAATATCTTGCTTATAATGCAATTTGGAATGTGTTTTTTTTTTTAATTTCAGATTGATTGCTGCATCAAATTGAGTGGAATGCCAGATCTGACATTATCCTTCATGAATCCAAGACTTTTCGATGATGTTAGTTTTCATCCATGTGTTAGGTACAAACGATGGGAATCTGAGAGGATATTATCTTTTATTCCACCTGATGGCAATTTTCGCTTGATTTCATATCACATTAGCAGCCAAAGTGTTGTTGCCATCCCAATTTATGTTAGACACAATTTAGTTATAAAATCCGGAGAACAGGGAAGACTGGATATTACTGTAGGACCAAAACAAACTTTAGGAAGAACCGTTGAAGGTATTACATAAAAATCATTCTTAGTTTTTAAATATATTATTTATTGGATGTTTTAGCTGTTAAATTGGAAATTTTAATGCCAAAGTCCATTTTAAATTGTAATTTAGTAGCAAATCAGGGTAAATACAATTTTGACCCAGTGGCTAAAATACTTCACTGGGATGTTGGAAAAATTGATGTTTCAAAATTACCAAATATAAGAGGATCTGTAAGGTTATTTAATCTTATTTAAATAAATAATAATATTGAGTTTTTAGGTTGCAATTGCAAGTGGAGCAAATACTTCTGAATTGAATCCATCTATTAATGTGCATTTTACTATAAATCAATTGGCTGTGAGTGGATTAAAAGTTTACAGATTGGACATGTATGGAGAAAAGTATAAACCATTTAAAGGTGTCAAGTACATTACAAAAGCAGGTCGATTCCAAATAAGAATGTGATTCATTAGTATATCTGATTTATAAATATACATTTCATTTTTGAACAAAATAGATTAATATATACATATTTTCAATTCATCTTATTCTTTTGTTACATTTTTATTATAGATAAATATATTATAAATTCACATTAATATTTTAAGTTCTAGTTATTTATTTTGTATTAAAAACATGACATTAAATAAATTTTATACTATACTAATAAGTATTGCTTTGTTAGCTTTTTATAAACATTAATTCAGAATTTGAAAATAATATTTGTTAAGAAAATTAACCCTTTGCAGTTCTATTTGATTCCACAAGAAGTCCTATAATAGGGGCAATGATAACATAAATAAAAATTCCTATTTATTAAAAAAAAAAATAAAAGCAAATGTTTAGTTTTTTATATATACTCAAATGCAAAATAACCGGGTCACTGGGTAATTTTTTGCAAAAAAACCCGGGTAATTTTTAGTGTTTTACAATCAAAGAGACCATCAGTATGTAGAAAAAAAACAACATATGATACTTATCAGTTTATTTAATGAACATTATTTAGCAAAAACGATAATGTATGTAAACACGAAAGAAAATGCATTTCTGCAAAATAAACTTGGAACAGAGAATGAAAATTTCAATTGAATAAGATTTCAGTACCTTTTATTGAGGCCTCGAGCCCATGCCACTAATGAGCTCATGAATATCATTTTGTGGAATATTCTGCACATTCTTCATGAAGTGCAACACGAAGCTCGGTTATTGTGGTTGGTGCAATTGGTCTTATTGATTGTAAAACACTAAAAGTAAATATTGTAAATTATAAAAAAAAATTACCTGGGTTGTTTGCAAAAAATTACTCAGTGATCCGTTTTTTCTGCATCCGAGTGTACATACCGGGTGACATAAGCGAAAACGATAATGTATGTATACACGAAAGAAAATGCATTTCTGCAAAGTAAACTTAACAGAGATTAATAATTAAAATTTCAGTTGAATAAGATTGTCTCCTCGAGCTCTAGGTATTGTCTGCATATGGCGGCCTATGCCACTATGCGCTCACGAATATCATTTTGTGGAATAATCTGCCATTCTTCCTGAAGGCAACGCAGCTTGTTTATTGTGGATGGTGCAATTGGTCTCTTTGATTGTAAAATACTAAAAGTAAAAATTATAAATTATAAATAAAAATTACCCAGTGACTTGGTTTTTTGCATCTGAGTATATGTATCGGGTAACAACTGATACAGGTACGCACCCATGTCTTTTTTATTTATGAAAAATTTTGAATGAAATTTTTTTTGCTTTAAAATACACCAGAAGACCCTATTATGCCGTTAAAATTTTCTAAAATAACGTTTTCGGTTTAACCAGAAATAACACAAATTTTGTTTTTTTTTAATGGAACAACCAGTATATGTTTGCATTATTTTCTATTAGTAGATCTTACGTATCCAAATTTTCAGAAGTTTCAACATAACCTCATTTTTTTAAAATATTATTTAAAAAAATTTACATCTTTTAATACTTGTTCAAAACAAAAATTGTTGGTGTTGTTTGATAGCAGAAAAAATCGACTTTTACATGATACCAAGCTTTTGAAAAAAATACCTAAGTTACAACCTAAATAGTACTTATGTCATTTATAAAAGCGCGCAAATCACTCAATTTGGAATAATGTGTCCAAGTGAAATTTTTCCGACTAATTCTATTGTACTCTAGTGGACATAAGTATTGCTACACTTTGTTGCTACAAATGGAAATGTGTTTTTGTCCCGTTCTATATAAACAATTTCTGCTTTAAATACATTAAAAGACATATACATATAATAAATCAGTATACTGTTAAAAATTTATATATTTAAGTTACAATCAATTAAATTTTGTTTATTTATATTTTTTAAGTGGACAAGAGTATAGCAACTCAAATATAATATAAATAAATAAACATTTAATTCTATGTACAATTAAAGTATTCGTAAATCCTTTGTTATATATGACTTTGGCATACTGTTTAGGCAATGAAAGAATAAGTTTGTTGATTTAAGTTATTGTACATGCTTTGTACATTATTAACCAGGTCTCTTTTATTTGAGTGCCGCATAGTCCTTATTTGATGATCTAATTCAGTCCACAACTCAACTTTTAAATAGTATTCAATTTACGGTTTTGAGCTCGCCAATCAAAAACTTTAACTTTCTTGCTTTAGTTACTCAGACACAATTTTGTGAGTTTTGGATCATTGTTCTGTTGAAATATCCATTCTAATAATAAATTATTGTCAACAAAAGTTACTATCTTTGTTTTTAAAATATCTAAATATACAAAAGGATTTCTGATTCCAATTATCACATAAAGTGGACCCATACTATACCCAGAAAAACATCCCCATATCATCACGGATCTTCCTTCATGTTTTACTATGGCTCAACTATCGGTATTGTAAAATTTAGATTTTATCTTTCATCTGCTGGACAATGCAAATAGTGCCATCTGAACCGAATGAATTAAATTTTATTTAATAAAAAATAATGCTTTTTTCTATTGTTTTTGATCTCATGTACAGAACTTTTTTTCCAAATTGAATGCTAGCTGTATAATTATTTTGATAGAAGTGTTTCAGCTGTTCGTAGTGTTTGATATCAGCATTATAAAATTCTTTTTTGAATAATAATAATAATAATAAGAGATATTAATATTGCCCAGTTTACTTAAAACTTCGTGAGCAAAAAATGTCAAATGCTTTGCAATTACACTTTTAATGATCTGATTTTAATGCAACAAATAATGTTTCACACTCTTTAACTTCTTGATTGTTCACGGAACAACCGATTTTTTAACATTTAACTGCGTGGCAATTTCAATTTGTTTGTCGCCTTATTTTAAAAATTCAATAATTTTGTTTTTGATATCAATATTTTTGCAAAGGTATACAATTTCATTCATGAGGTTAAACTAAACGAGAAAAGTAATAAATTCTATAAAACATTGCTTTTTCATTTTTATTAAATCTATATATATTTTTGTTGCTATACTTTTGTCTATGTAAAAATAAGAAAAAAAAAGTTTAAACAAAAATTTATACCCAAATTCAATATTTCTGGCAGGATATTTTTGTACACAACCATTTGATGTAATAAAAAATATATTTTTTTATATGCTCGTTTGTTACTAAAATATTCTTTTGTTGCTATACTTATGTCCGCAAAAAAAATTGAAAAACATACATTTAAATTTCTTTTTAAATGTTACCAAAAGTTAACGTAATTACATATTGACTAACAAATCCAAAATTGCAAAAATATACCGGGTGTTTTATTTAAAAAATAAAATTTATGTTATTTTTGTTTAAACCGGAAATGCTATTTTAGAAATTTGTAGCGTTAAAGTAGGGTATTGTTTATTTTAACCCATAAAAATTTGATGAAAAAATAATAAATAAAAAAGATATGGCCGCGTACTTATTTCAGTTGTCACCCGGTATATTTAATGTAAAAAATCAATTTTTGAATGTCGGATCGGACACAGCATTTCAAATTTTAATGTAGACATTAAACAGACTAATTGTTTTAAATATATACGACAGCTGGTCTTGCCTTGGGACGGACGTATACCAAATTTTAAAATTTAATAAATAAATAAATAACACTCATTACCTCATTACCGTAACACTTCGCAAATAGATACAACTTACAATCTTATATCACATATATGACATCAGAGTTGTAAATACTCCGGTGCCAGAACTTAACATAGTATCACAATTGAAACAGTTTTTTGTAAAACGATACTATAACAAAAGATAATAATAATGAATAAATTGTGGTCGTAATAAGTTTTGCATTCTGGTTGCGGGTCGCTAGATCCGAGGTGACTTGCTCTCTCCTGGTAAGATCTACCGGTGACTTTCAAAGTGTCATGGAGTGCTTTATGTTTAACTTACGCCGTTCTACTCCAGTTGCTAATCCTGATTTTTGTGATTATGAACGAATTAATTATGATTGTACATTTTTTAGTGGCGCAGAGCTTCATTTGTCGCCTATAGTTCAGTGTATATACACTGGCAGATTTGTGTAGGGACACCGTGCTCTCGATAAAAAGGGCGCTTCAAACTTCGCGGCCCGTCCTCGAACTGTCAGTGTATACCCGCGGAGAGTCAGAGTATTGGGCGACTAAGTCCAAAAACTTGCCGCTAAAGACAGCGACAAGTGTCGCGTTTTGTAAGTAAAGTCAGGTCCTTAAGACCCCTGGCAAAAGCTAGGGAGGAACTTTATTACCTTCTCCGCTAGGACGCACGCCGGCTGGCCTGCTTTTATATTTCATTTGTTGCATGCGAATGTCGTTGCATTCCTGTACTGTAGTACGAATCAAACACGACGCGTGGTCGATTTTAATTGTTTTGTTTTTTAAAGCTTTGGAAAAATATTTTGAACAACTTTTATCTGAAATTTTGTTCATAACTTTCACCACAGAGTTTTTATGTGGTGTTTTGTTATGGATATTTTCTATCTGCTTTGCTATTAGGTATAGTTATAAAAAAATCTTTAAACAAAGTCAAAGTCAATCCCAAATAATCTAGTTAAGGACCAAATTCAGGTTATTTTGGAAATTACATAATTGATCATTAAAAAAAGTTTCTTATTATTTATAATTATTTATTGATTTACTTTGCATGTTTTGTTCCATTTTAATTAAGGAGTGACTTATTTAATCATCAATAGAAACGATTCTATTGTAGTTATGGATAAAATGTTGAAATATAAGTTACAGAGTTTAATGCGTGTATGACACTGTGCAATTTCTTATATTAAACAGTTTATTCAAATACGGCATTTCACAGACTGCTATTTTAAATTCAACCAATCGTGGAACTTGAGAAATATCCCTGAGCGCTTTGAGGTATGCGTGCATATTTCACCAAGTCGATTTCGAAGTTTTCTTTGAACCTTTTACCCATACCTCGTACTGCAGCGGCCGTACGTCAACGTTCCAAACATATCACCAAGTATAAACTTAGCTGTGAAATTATCAAGATCCACTGGGATGAGGCTGGTATTGTACAGGAACGTGGGTTTCAGTAAGCCAAATTAAAAAAAATACAATGCACGTTATTTTCCTGATTTATTTCTTTATCAAATAGTACTCTCCTTTTATTATCTAAAACTAAATACAGGTGATGTTAGCGGATATGACTTATACTTTTCTTGACAGTTTCACGCACATGGTTATTACACAATAATACATATACATATAACTAATTACGGAAATATCCCAATTGAGACTTACCTCAATAACCGGGAAGCTACTTAGTCACGGTAATTTGGATGGCTAGTTCTTCTCTAAAAATGTACATGCCGTACCACGTTTGACCGTAAAAACCTCTCTAGAGTTGCGCGAAATTTTGACTGAATAGTAAACCTACCAAGTGTCGGGTGTCGTTTTGCTGACCCAAAGGACAATCATAGAATAATTCAAGTTTTTTGTTTATATTTATGATCAGAATATGATATGAATATAAAAATCAGGAAATTGATTTACCCCTTTTTATATAAAAAGATCTTCGTCGCGATTGAAAATGTGTAGAATTAGATTTTATTTTACTATGACAACTCACAATTCACAACTCACACATTTTTTATCTACATCAGTTTATTTTTACAACTGAATTTAATTCAATAATCGTAATAAACCACGCAAATATAACGTTTCATAAAACGTTTAATATTTAATAGTAATAGTAACAGTGTTATGTGGGTTACTATATCAATAAAACTACAATCTATTTTAAATATTTAATTAAAACAAAATAGTATCTTTTTTTATAGTTATAGACCTACAACTATTCACATCCTTCTCTTTTACTTATAGTGGGGATATTTTTATGATCAGATAAATCAGTATCTACTCTGTAGATATTAAATTGTCTACATATAATATATTAGAGAATGCATTATTAATATTATTATTTAATCTTGTTTCTAGAAGTAATTGTGATTTGTAGACTTACAAATTACCTATTACAAAACCTAGTATAATTTATTATTATTGAAATGCCTATACAATTTTGTTAAAAGTTTATTAGACTCATAACAGTCAATATTTATAAAGAGATTTGAGGCAACCCTTTCAAATATTTTACTGCTAATATCTTGTAGGTATTGACTTTAGGCATATTTCTAGTCCCACTCACTCAGTCACTATTACTGATGCTTCTAAAATCCGATATTGTTGATATTTGAAAGATCTGGTTCAGGCCGGATCTTTCTAGTTCCTGCCGGATTTTTAAATAATTGATATACAAACTTCATTTGTTATTTTTTTTTAAATCAAGTTATATTTATTGATAAAAAATAAACAATACAAAAATATATAAAAAATTTAAAAACATTAAAATTCCAATATATTTGTTTAAAATTTGCTTTTAATTGTTTAAATATTTGATTAATACAGCCTTACTTTACTAGTCTACTACTTATTAAATATTTGAAAAAATGTTATGACTATGCTATAAAAATATTTTATTGAATTACTGCATTAAATGCAATAGCTGGCACACAGCGGACAATAGACTAAAAAACTCGTATTAATGTGACTTCACATGTATCAAATGTTGCAGTAAATTTACCAGAAAATTTTTGGCGGAAATATCAAAATATTTGTATATTTGTCAGTTAAAGACGTTGGAGGTAGTAAAATCAAATAATTTAACGTTAAATATATAAGATATTAAATATTGAATGAATTATTTATTATTAATTAAGAATTAATGAAAACACCCAAACATCGAATTGTATAATTGAAACTCCAGAATTCTGCAGTTAAAATTTAACCTGCAGTTGGGGTGCAATACAATAACTTTCGGTTTTAATTTTTTTAATTTTCGGTTAAAATTTTAACTGGCAGTGGTTCAAATGGGCCTTATAGTTGTTTTATAAAATGAGAAAATACTTCAATTATAAAGTAGATAAGAATATTAATTTTGTCCATGATTTGCGGTCAATCAATTTTTTTCATAGATGCTTCCAGTTTTTAAAAATAGTCATTTGCTAAAGATGCTGGATGTCTACTCTAATAAATATATTTTTACTAATTTTAAATGAAATTCAAATTTTGTGTCATTTTGAATCCAACAAATAGATATCAATATAATTCCATATCGCACCTTTGGCAGTTTTCACACTTTTTCGAAAACGTATCGCTCTTGTATGTAGACGACTGGTCCCTTTACTACTTGTTGTATAAAACTGTTAATTAAGTAAGACGTTTTATTTTCACTATCAGTAGCAGTCGACTAACTGTTTCTTATTTCACGTGGTTTTATTATTCGACGTTTCTGGCAGCTCGTATATACCACCACCTGGTCATGATACTAGTATTTTTATAGTTTTTATATCAGAATTATTTTTGGTGAAAGATTCAGTAAACGGTTATTTGCTATAATATTTATTATTATATTATACATGTCTTGTCATTTTTTCTTATTTTATAATAATTATTTCTGATCAATATATATATATACATATTTTACATGTCTTGTCATTTTTTCATATTTTATAATATTATTAAATTGTTTTTTAACATTTAATATTCAGACTGGTATTTACTATTTATCAAATCTTGTACGTTCAGTCTGAATAGTTATTTTTGTAGTTTAAAATTTTTTAAAACAAAAAAAAACTGCATCACCTATTTCTGCACATAAAGATGAATGTACATCATTGTAAACTGCTGATATAATAATGTTTAGAACAAATATATGAAATATTGTAAAATTTTAATTTGTTACTCATTTTCTAGGTAAAGTATAAATAAATATATTTACATTATAAATATGACAAACAAAATTCACTGTTTTAAATTATTGCAAAACCTTATTTTCTTATTATCTCTGTGCTTTAACTGCATAACATCTCGTTTGGAAAATAATATCAATGTATGAATATTTAATTAATAACTGGAGCTACTGAAGTAGTAGCAGAAAATACCATATTATTCCTACCGTTAGAGAGCGTGGGCAAAAAATAATTAATTACATGATGGACAGATCTCGGCTACAGGTATAAAATCCGTATAAATACATACGTTTTTTGTAAAAGTATTATAGATATTTTTTTGTTCAGTTTGGGAAGCGAACATCTTCATTGTTACCAACCAAAGTCATAAAAGTCAGGTCTGAAATAGCTTAGAACAAGGAGGGCCTATACCTGATATCCAGTTACGATGCAAAGAGAGGATTCCGGTTTTTCAACCTGAGATATGGTGCTTTTCGTTTATTTTCTACAGACTTGTTTTGTGGCACCATTTCAAGTATGCGCTTCACGTTTAGCACCTGAATGTTAACAGTCACAATAAAGATGAATCTTTTGCCGCATAGTGAATAACGCTGTTTTACATTTTTATAGCTCAGACCGTCGGCCGAAAACGAGATAAAATTTAAAGGAATAAATGTTTCAACCTCTTTAGCTACAAAACTTCTACTATTTTTAAAATAATTGATTTATTTGTATAAAAATTGTGATTGGTAATTAAGGTGTGTTATTAAATGATCGTCAATAAAGCAAGTTCCAAGAAGAAATTTACTTACATAAATAATTTCTTAACAGATGTAGTTATATTAGCATAAAGTATTAATACAGTCCTAGTTAAAAGAACGGGAATGGTTTGTTAAGTCCGTATTGGCTGTTTGGTGTTCTCAGCCACATACTCGGTAACCAGCTGAGATCGGAAGGAAGGGTAAAGGACGAAGGAGTAACACAGTGGATAAAGTGGGTGGTCACTAGCCGAGCGACCGATTGTGAGAAATGGCCAAGTCGTTAAGACATTTCTTAGGTGTCTATAGTAATTGTCGGTTGGGCCGACTACTAAATTATTTCGGACAATAATTACACCGAAGATGTATTTTATGTAACAAGCTAGCATTATTTACAACTAGATAATAGAGAATCTAATCATCTAAAATATTGCTTTATTAATTTCTTTTTACGGTTATCGTATCTTTCAACGGGAGTTTATTTACTTACGATAAAATTGGTTAGATGAATCAATATACTACGAATTGCTTGCCGGTTCATGCAAGTTCAAAATTATTGTGGCTATACTTTTTATGTTTTGCGATGATTATTAGTTGTTATAAATAATAGAAGGTAATATAAAATATGTACCAGCTAAATTTGAAATTTAGTTTTATAGAAATTTTAAAATAAAAAAAAAAATATTACTAAAATAGACGACATAAAATTGGTATTTTGGCAATAATACATAATAATATATTTAATTTTGTAAAGTATTTAATAATATTATACTCTGTAGGTATGTACATATAGTAAGTAAATATGTCCGCACCTTAAATGGTAAAACAAATTAGTTTTGGCTGTAATTATTGCAGGCCAATACATTTTATTATAAAATATGCAAAACTTACATGTTACATTGATTTGAGTTTCTTGAGAGTATCAAACTGCAAAATAATAATTAATCTACAATAAAAATTCCAACCCTCTTTCAATGGAAACATATACGAGAATGTGAGTAATAGCAGACGCAATCTTTTGCAGAGCTGGGCTAAAAAGTTTAATATTCATGTCATTATAGAATCAGTATTAATATAGAGCATTATTAAAGAAATATATTGTTCTGTTATTTTTAGTCAAAAGTACTAAATTTTTATCAATTTATGGAGTTTGTTTCTGGCCGGTAACCATTCTGGGGAACAAGCCGGACTTGCCTCGCGCTGACCTGATGTTAGTGAATGTTGTAAGTTCTAATTGATAATTTAGTAAATAGAAGTTTTAAAGCTGATTATTTAGACAGATGTGGAAAGAAATGATAGAAAGTGTCACTGTCTACCTCAAACGGGAACGGCGGCGTGCATGTATGTAATATTACAAATAAGAGACAGAAATCCCTTGAAATTTAGCTCTATCGCAGAATATTAGGTCATGAAGTAACAACATTGTATAAGATAATTTTCTAAAGAAAAAAAATGCAGTTAAAATACGCAAACTTCTCTAAAATCTTACCAACTAAGTGACACAAGTTTTCTTTTTTTTAAACGTAGCTCTTAAGAGTATAACTTTCGGTTTTCTACTCTGCACAAATCCTGATTTTAATTGTCCTTATTAGCGTTAAAGAGAATTATAAGTTGAGTCAAGCTAGAAAGCAGTCTATCTCAAATTGCGACTTGTGGAATTCACATAGTTGCATGTCATATTTCCCTTTTTTTCCCTATCCGTTTAGCCTAATCATATGTTTTGTACTAGGTTCTTAGTTTTCTTAGATTTCCTTTAGCCGTACGCTATTTCCTTAATATTAAATAAATATTTTGTATTTATTTGTTTTAATTTTGACGTTTGACTGATGATGCTCCTGGGTCTCAATTTGGGAGTATTTTCTTATTTTTCATAGCCACTAGATATATTCTAACCATTTTGAATGTTGTGTTCAATCAACCTCGAGGCGGCGTTCCCTGACATTTGAAAATTGCATTTTTAGCTCATTTATTTCATTTATTTGCTTACCTTTAACATCTCATTTTTTATCCCTTCAATTTTGAGTGGTAATACATTATATATGTTCTCTTTTTTGATATTTGTAGTTGTCTTTGCTTTCAATTGTTCCTTTATTTTTCTTTGGCATAATCAATGTTTTCTCTTTCTTTCTTCTTTTGTTTTTTATAACTTTTAATAGCTGTTTTTATTTTATTTCGTGTTTTGTGCATTAAATTTGTTGTTTTGTTTGCTTTCTCTGTATTGCTTTCTAATACCTTGCAACAAAACATACTGAGTAGGCCCCTGAAAGATATATATATATATATATATATATATTTATTCCAATGTCTATATAAATGTTTTATTTAATTAATAAAACTATTTTTTGCCGCTGCGGTGTAAATTTTTTTGTTCTTGCGCACGTCTTCTTGGGATTTTTTTAATTTGCAACATTGTTATGCTAACACTTCATTATGCTTCCCGGCATAGAAACGAAACGCATTCCATACATTAGATACCCGCCTGTAAGTGAGTGGACAAAAGTCTATGATGAGATCAGACATTATGAAAGGTTACCGCATTTAAAAGTTCTTTGAAGTAGTAATACCATTGCGAGACGAGTGGTCAAACGAAAACTATCCGGGCGCAGGACAAGGAAACATCTGGTACACAGATGAGGCCAAAAACCAAAATGGCACCGGAGGTGGAATATATGAAGGCAAACACCGGGGGAAACGATTTACGCTATTCCTGGTTAAATCTGCCTCAGTTTTCCAAGCGGATGTGGCCGGTATTGAGTGGTGTGCCAAGCACATGATGGAGTTTGGAGTTCAATTCAACAGACCGATTACCATCATGTCCGACAGCCAAGCAGCATTACAGGCGTTACGATTGCCAGTAATAAAATCCAAACTGGTCTTGGATTACATAGATAGCACTGGCC
>JARJEC010113531.1:0-13753 GCA_030264575.1 Tachinus sp. AB-2021
AAGAACTTTGATCACGGTCTCACGGCCAAAGACGAAATACAACTTTTTTTACATCGGACCTGTCGACGTGCGGGCCTTCGTCGGACCGTCGCGGCCCGTTGTAGCTATTTCTTTCCTCCGATTTAACGCCGATTTTTTTAATCCTCTCGACGGTGCCGGCAACTGTTTCCACCGGAAAATTTCGATCCGACCGCCGGTTCGACAGCGAAAAACGGCAATTTTCGAAAACGGGCGAAAAAGTACGATCGCGCGAAAGCCATCTCCTCCCGCAGCTTGCGTGTTTTCTCGAGGGCTTTTTTTGATTTTTTGCTCCGGAGGCGTTTTTCGATTTTTCAAAGACGATTTTTCGGTTTTCACGTGAACCGCGACAACTCCCACGTCTTGATTTTCGGGTCCGAAGCACCCCATAGCAACTTTTCCCTCGAGCAAACTTTTATTTTTCGCGCGCGTTTCCTTTTCTTCGCCGGTCGAAATTTTGTGTTGGTTCCTTGAAATTAATCCAATTTTTGCCCGGGAAGGTTTTGGCGGCGGCTCAAAAAACGTCGAAAACGTTGAATCTGTAAATCGCGAAAAACGTCGTTTTCGGAGGGCCGTAGTTCCGAGACGGGGCGTCCGATCGGGATCGGGTCGGCGCCGTTCGACGCGACACGCCCGTTTTTTCTCGATACGGGCACGACGTCGCGTTTTTGAGTTAAAATTGCAGTTAACACCTCTTCTCCGACGAACAGAGGTCGACTTTCGGACTGCCGTAACTTTTTCGTCTGAAGAGACGGACCCGCCTTTCGTACCACCAGAAGGTGGTTCGATCCGCGGTACGTTCGAAACCGGCAGCGGATTTCAAAAATATTCGACGGGGGGATTTTGGCGTGCCCCCCCAAAAGTGCCCCCCCCCCCCGAATTCGTCTTCAGCCTCCGGTTTTTTTCGCGTCGCGCAGAGGAAGGACGGGTCAAGTTTTTCCTCCCGAAACATTTTTTGATCGGACCGACGGCGCGGCCGCGGCGACCATGCAAAAATCGCGAAAAGGGGCCATTTTCGGCCGAAAATCGAAGATCCGTCTTTCAGCAGCGGCCAAGTGTCGCTGTCGTTTCCAACCGATCGCCTCTCAAAAGAGAAAGGACGCGCGCTTCCGATCGCGAAGGAAAATTCGGTGAGCGACCGGAGTTTTGTCGAAATCGAAATTATTCCGAAAAGTGTCTTTGCACGAGGTCGAGTGGTCAGGTCAGGTGAGGTCAGGTTATGTTAGTTAAAATCATGTGGTTAGGCGTGCCGAGCGTTTATTTTTCAGTTTTTAATTTACAAAAATAATTTAAAATAAGATCAGGACAGGTTGTGTTAGTTGAAGTCGCCTGGTTAGGGGTTGCCAAGCAATTTTTTAAATTTTTTAATATACAAAAATAATTTAAATTTAAGTTAGGTCAGGTCAGGTTGTGTTAGTTGAAATCACTTGGTTAGGGGTGGCCAAGCGATTTTTTTAGTTTTTAATTTACAAAAATAATTTAAAATAAGGTTAGGTCAGATTAGGTAAAAATTAGAGCCAGGGTCGACGTCAGTTCAGAGTTCAAGATAAAAAATTCATCTAAACTTTCTCTCCGAAAATGCGTAAATTGTGATCAAGATTAATCTATGTCAAATTTTCTTACAAATAAATTTTGTGTATTTGCGTAAAAACACGATTGTCGCCGATTAATATATATATATATATATATATATATATATATATATATATAACCAACATTACATAAATTAATATGTGTAATAATACAATTTAATTCAAGATCAAATAGAGTGAATGTTTAGTTATTGAATTTATCTGAAAAAATAGTTGAAAAAATTAAAAAAATTACCTACAACGGCGCCGCATCTTTATTTGTTCGAAAAATTATATTGAAAAAACAAAATCTACAACTGCGCATCTCATTTGTTTGAAAATATGCACTGGAAAAATTCTCTATCTTTCCTGGCTCTCTGAAAATTTCCGTACGGAGTCCGGTTTCTGAGATAAAGTTGATGGCAACACCTCTTCTCCGACAAAATGAGGTCAATCTTCCGACGGCCGTAACTTTTTTGTCCAAAGAGACACAATCGTTTTGTACAGCAAAAGGAGGGTTTCGATCGAGGTACATCCGAATTCGGTTTCGGATTTTTATTATTTTTAATAATACCCCCCTCAAAAATTTGTCGTACGCCTCTGATTCTTTCTACGTTGTGTAGAGCAAGAACGGGCAACATTTTTCCTCGAAAATATTTTTTCGATCTGATCAATATTAAAGCCGAGACGGCGACGCAAAAAACGGCCTTTTATGGTCGAAAATCGAGAATCCGTCATTGCGCCACCAGGAATGCTCGTTTCGTTTCCGACCGATTGCCTACGGCGATGGAAAGAGGAAGGAAGCGCGCGTCCGACTACGCAAGCGGAATTTCAAAATTTCCGCTCCCGATTATTCCAAAAATTTCAGAAAATCGACAAAAATCTTATTTTATCAAATTGCAATAAACAATTGAAAAGATTTTTTTTCTGATTTTTAGTGGTCGTTTTTGCGTTTCCAGTCCCCAAATTACTGGATAGCCGGAGTTTTGTCAAATTAGAAATCGAAAATTTTCCAAAAAGTGCATTCGGACGAGATCGACTAAGTACCACTTCCGATTGTTTTACAAACTTTGAGTTGCGATTTACGGACGCGGCGTGAGTTGTTTCATAATCGGTAAAAATTTCGATCGATTCCGGGAGAGTCGTCAAAATCGTTATTTTTGGTCCGATCAGGATTTTTTTGCCATTCGAAAGCTCTTTTGAAGTCATCGGTCGTTCGGTCGATCACTGATCGGAATATCAAATATCCTCTGCTACGCTCCATTTTGGAGATATCGGCTTTTTTTTGTTTTCCTGTCGTTTTTCCGGATTTTCCGAAAAATCTTCAGTACGAAATGTTTTTTAAATTTTCCGACCTTGCGGTCGTTTTCCTCGCACAAATTTAGTACGGCAAACCAATTTTTGCAAAAAATCGAGCAAAATTTCCACAATTTTCCATTGTTTTGATGTTTTCCGCTTCGACACACTTTAAAAACAGAATTTAATGTTTAAAAAAATGAAGGAAAATAAAAAAAATCGATTCTCGCTACAAACTGAGGTTGGAAGCAAAATTTTGAGAAATTTTGAAAAAAAAATTTAAAATCATTTTTTTCAAAACTTTGAGTGCAAATTCAAACGTATAGCATCATTTTTGATGGGGGAGTGAGTTTTGCGACGTTTCGAGCTAAATGCCTAACTTATTTGCAACATTGTAATTTCTCATCTCATCGGTGAGAGGAAAAAATATTTTCAGTTGCAATTTTTTTCTTTTTATTTTGACACTCAAACTTTAGTTTTTAAACCAAAACTACGGCAAAAGCTTAGCAAATAAACTTTAATTTTTAAACCAGAACCACAGCAAAGGCATAACAAATAATCTTTAGTTCCTAAACCAAAATCACGACAAAACGTTAACATACAAACTTTAGTTTTTAAACCAAAACCATGTTAAAAGATTAGCAAGCAAACTTTAGTTCTAAAACCAATACCACGGCAAAAGCTTAGCAAACTAACTTTAATTTTTAAAATAAAACCACGGTAAAAGATTAGCAAACAAACTTTAGTATTTAAACCAAAACTGCGGTAAAAACTGAGCAAACAAACTTTAGTTTTTAAACCAAAACCATGTTTAAAGCTTAGCAAACAAACTTTAGTTCTAAAACCAATGCCACGGCAAAAGCTTAGCAAACAAACTTTAATTTTTAAACCAAAACAACGGTAAAAGCTTAGCAAACAAACTTTAGTATTTAACCAAAACTATGGTAAAAACTGAGCAAACAAACTTTAGTTTTTATACCAAAACTATGTTAAAGCTTAGCAAACAAACTTTAGTTCTTAAACCAAAACCACGGCAAAAGCTTAGCAAACAAACTTTAGTTTTTAATACAAAAGCATGTTAAAAACTTAGCAAACAAACTTTAGTTCTTAAAGCAAAACTACGGCTAAAGCTTAGCAAACAAACTTCAGTTTTTAAACCAAAACTACGGTAAAAGCTAAGCAAACAAACTTTATTTCTTAAACCAAAGCGACGGTAAAAGCTTAGCAAACAAACTTTAGTATTTAAATCAAAATCACCGCAAAAGCTTAGCAAACAAACTTTAGTTCTTAAACCAAAACCACGGTAAAAGCTCAGCAAACAAACTTTAGTATTTAAACCAAAACTACGGTAAAAGCTTAGCAAACAAACTTTAGTTTTTAAAGCAAAACCAAGCTAAAATCTTAGCAAATAAACTTTATTTCTTAAACCAAAAAGATTTTTTTTTTAATTTCGTTTTTCTTTTTATGTTCCTGAGTACAAACTGAGCCCGGGTGTAAGTTTTCGTCAATTTTGGAGAATTTTTTTGCTCCAATTCAAAATTATATCATAGTGAATTTTACAATTTTCAAACACCAGAAGCATTTGCGCCGATAAAGGATAAAAATTCTAAAAAAATCTGAGGCATTTCCGTTTCGATACTTTTGAGGATTGTATGTTGCAAATATCAACTTAAAATCTTCATCGGTCGCAGCATAAATTGCTCTTGAGTGTTTTTGAAAATTATTGAACATAAAAGAATTAGACTCGGCGACCGTCGAATGTAGAACTTTGAAATTTGAAATATACGATGTCTGATCATTAAAATAGGTAATATACTTAGATGTTTGGCAAAATTCTTTCTTGCATGCTCATAAATGCTTAAAATGTCCATAAAATCTGAAAAATCTAATAATCGCCAGGCCGGCAAAATCGTCATAAATAGAAGGAATAAAAAAATATTTTCGTGATCCTGACCATAAACTGAGCTCGGATGCAAGTTTTTTATATTTTTCCAAGAAAAAAACAAAATTTTGAAAAAAAAGTGCTGAATTGAAATGTGTTCGTTACTTCATGAACGTTATAATTTTCTCAAATAAATAAAAATACTAAAGAGCAACGACGACGACGGTGCCGATATAAATTATTTTATTTTGTGCATTAACCTAATTAAAATATTTAAATTAAATAATTTAAATTTTCCGCAAAAAGTGCAATTTCCATTTCGAAAATGTTCGTGTATTTAGGTAAAAACATCATCACGCCCATTACGTCAATTATTGTAAAGTATGCAACCAACACTACATCAATTACGGTGTATATTTGGTTGCATATTTTAATCGAATGTAATCTCGGAAACATCCGTGTATTTACGTAATGACATGACGGCTACAAATTATTATTGCCAACATTATGTAAATTAATATACGGTTGCCGCAAATATTGGGTATAATATGTATGAAGTTAGATCTACGGTGAAGTTTGTGACAAATCTATTTGAATATCAAAAACCTTTGTGTATTTACGTAGAAATACAACGGACGACAATTATTACCGACATTACTTTAATTAATATTTATTTTGTCACCAGCATTGTGTAAATTAATATGATAATTCGGTTGCGCATTTCGATTAACTTTAATTCAATTTAGTTTTGACAAATATGAAATGTCGACGTTTCTGCGCGATCGTTTGTAAACAAACTCTGAACAAATTACTATAACTATTAATCGTATGGTTTCTTCACATTTCTATTGACTTTTTTTTCAAAATTTTGAATTGCATTTTTTTCCGAACTATTACCACCCATTGCTAATAATCCAAAACGGTGACTAAAACCTTATTTTATAAACATGTTAAAATAATTAATGAATTTAAACTTGCCGCAAAGTAAATTTGCCGTGAAGTTGGTGAC
Organism: Tachinus sp. AB-2021; assembly: GCA_030264575.1. Taxonomy (NCBI): domain Eukaryota; kingdom Metazoa; phylum Arthropoda; class Insecta; order Coleoptera; family Staphylinidae; genus Tachinus; species Tachinus sp. AB-2021. Next base: position 5,777 of record JARJEC010113531.1, read on the forward strand.
AAATCGATTTGAATTTATTTCCGAAACTCAAATTGAAATAAGAAATTCAAATCAGAAATGTCAATGCTGCTGCACGAGCGTTTGTAAACAAACTACGAACAAATTACAATTATTAATTGTTTGCAGAAGTCACATTTATATATATATATTTTTTTTTTTAAATTTTGAATTGCAATTTTTTCTCAAGTTAGCAAACTGTAGTTCTTTAAACAAATTCACCAAACCAACAATTATTTATGGGTAACAATTTTTTGAGTAAATTTTTTTTTTCGGCTATTACCACCCATTAGTAATAATCCGAAACAGTTATTGGAACCTTATTTTATAAACATGTTAAAATATGTAAATAGTTTAAATTTGATGCCAAACATGCTTTTATAGTGAAGTTGGTGACAAATCAACAAAAACGTTCGTGTATTTACGTAATAATATTATTGCGCCCATTAATTCAATTACTATAAAGTATGCAACCAATATTACAAAAAATTATTGTGTATATTTGGTTGCATCTATTTATATGAAAACATGACAGCAGCAAATTATTTTGACCAACATAATATAAATGAACATGTACGGTTTGCCGCCAAAAGTGCGCATAATATGAAGTTAGATCTACCGTCAAGTTTCTGACAAATCAATTTGAATGTCTGAAATAATCGTGTATTTACGTAAAAACATGATCACTCCCATTATGTCGATTACTATAAAGTATGCAACCAATATTACAAAAAATAATTGTGTATATTGTGTATAATTGTGATTGCATACTTTAATCGAACGTAATTTCGTATATTTACGTAAAAAATGATGGCCGCCCAATATTCTAAAATATGCAACCAATATTACATTAACTAGAAGCTGATTTTATTTAATTTATTGGTTATAATTTTTAAAATGAATAAAAACATCTAAAAAGCGTTTATTATTTATAAATAGTTTGAAGAGAGTATATAACCATATTTAATTTATTTTTAAATTTAAAAAAAAACTGTTTGTTATTTGTAAATTAATTTTAAATTGTAACTACTAATTTATATTAAAATAATTTAATAATTTAAATGTGCGTATAATAAAAGTTGGATTTTTATTTAAGTAGTTAGTGAAGATAAATGTAAAATGATGAACTGTGGCTAAAGTTCTAACTTTTATTCTTGCAAATTTCACGACAGTGTATTTTTTATAAAATAATAAAACAAAAACAATTTTTCTATCATAAATTCCCAACGAAGCCTTTTATTTGTTTATAGAATATCTAACAGAAAAGTAATTTATATTTTTACTTTTCTTTGGAAAAAAATTAATTCGTACAAAAAAATCATTTCCATCCCCTAAACGCACACTAGAATAAAAATACTATTTGTTATTTGTTAAATAATTTTAAATTTTACCTACTTTATAAAAATTAATATTAAAATAATTTAAGTGCATATAATATAAAGTTACACTTTTATTTATGTAGTTAGTGAAGATAATTGTAAAATGATTAATTGTGGCTAAAGTTTAACTTTTTTCCAACAAATTTTATCTTTACAAATCTCACGACTGTGTATTTTTTGTATAATAATAAAAGAATATTTTTTCCCCAAATTCTCAACAAAACATTTCATTTGTATATAGAATATTTAACAGAGAAGTTATTTATATTTTCCAAAATTTTTAAATTAACATTTTCAATTGTTTAAAAAACGATTAAAGAAAAACCTTTTTTGGAAAAAATATTTTGCGCAAAAAATCGTTTCTATCCCCTAAACGCATACTAGAATTTACTAAAATAAATTCAAATTTAATAATATATAAAATATTTATTACAATTTTAGATACTTCAACTTGCGTTTTATTTTCTCATTGTTCCGGTTAATGTATATGTATGTACATGCAGTGTATACAGTGCATTATAAAGTAAGTCAGGGTCTCTTAACCTTGATATTTCAATCTAATGCAACAAATGCATGCACATATCATTAAATTACATGCAACGCACTTTGCTTGACTAAGTTCATTTCCATACATGTACATACGTTTTTGGTTAGGAATTTTGCGAGATAATTATTTGTGGCAGAGATAACATTTTTATTGAAGCGCGGATTTTAAGTTTTCGTTTTTTTTTCATTGGTTAAAGCAGAACATTTTTTGTATCTATACGAATTGTGGAACATTATTGACAATTTTGAAACTATTTTAATTTAGGTTTGGGTTTAAAAAATATATTAGCTTTTTGAGGTTTTTCATGTTTTTGCAAAGTAAATATTTTTAAATTTTAATATTAATAACTAAATTTAGATTAAATTAATAAAACATTTATCAAATTTATAAGAAATTAATTATATTCTATTAATGATTGTCAAAAAGTTTTTAAAAAGATTTGTTGTATCAACACTTGGCATTTATAAAATGCAATTACGATTTAAGTAAATACATTAATTTTATTAGAAAATTGAAAGAAAAAAAATGCTCATAGACTCATTGTACAATTATGAAAATATTTTAAATGTCCGAAAAAAAACTGGAAATATTGTAAAAATAAACAAGAAGACACGTAAAAATGAAGGATAAAGCAATTTTTAAAAAATCTCAGATAATGTGTAAGATTATGTGATAATAATTTTTGAAAGAAAAAAATGTGTTTTCATGTTGAAAAAATGTTGTAGTTTTTAATTTTTCACAGTCACTGTAGGTACATAAGTCATAACATATAAATCAATTAAATTTTAAATTACAGCTGCCTAAATAGTCTTAGCTTCCCTATCCTGATAGTCGCCTCGCTCGTTACGCTCGCTCTTCTCGCAACTCTCAGACTCGTCCAACAAAATGGCACTTGCTGGTCTTGATAGACAAATAACTACTTTTTTACTATTATCAGTGAAAAAATGGTATTCAATAGTTTTCAATAGTAAATTTATTTGATACTAACGTGATATTTTGATTTAATTTCTATAATTTTATCTACATAATTTCCTATTATGCCGTAGTAGAAAAATGTTTGTATTGTGGCAAAATTCATGCTTAATGCGCCATTAAGCAGGAGACAACAAATAAGTCGAATAGTTCCACTGTATTTGTTTTCTCGACCTGACGATCTAGAGCAATCACACGCGCCATAAAAATCAGGAAAATAACTATTTATAGCTTGATTTGCTTTAAAAATTAATTGTTCGAGATGTTTGCAAAAATTTAACCAGGAGTCTAAATATCTCTTGCGGTAAATTAAATTATTTATTATAAAAATTATACTACTATTAAATATATATATATAGATCTGCTGTACAAAATGGCATCTTTTCAGAAATGGTATAGGCCCTTATCCACCTAATATACACGTATATATTAGCAGCTACGTATTTGATATATACTGGCTGGTGATATATCTTACGATTAGGTTAGCATCCAAATATATTTTCATAACTAGGTATCACATGGCGTCCGTATATTGAAAATGAATGAAAGTTAACCTCCAGCAACGTTGTCAGTTCCTCTGTTTTTATTATTTATGAATACTGTTGCATTTATTTTAATAATCCATTGATTTCTCCACTAACTCAGCTATGAGAAATCGGCATTGTGTAAGAATGAAAATACTGTAATGATTTGTAAATATTGATTTGATACCAAATGAAAGTAAAGAATTATTTTTTTTTCAGAGGGTAGAATTGATTGAGAAAAAACAAAAAGTAGTAAACGATAAGTACATTTGTCTATTGGATTTTTAAAATACATATATAAAAAAATGTCTTGAAACTGTTACATTTAGACGGATTTGTACAAATGTCATAATAAAATATAAACACAGTTATTTATTAAACGGGTTATACATATTATTTATCTTATTTTAAATAAATCGGTACTACACAACAATTTTATTATGTATAAAAGATAAAAGATTTTAATTAAAAGTGCAAAATGTCGGGGTAGTTAAAATTGTAACTCTAAAACAAATTACAGTACAAAATTTAAATTTTTTAGCAAAATGTAAATTTTATAAAAATTAATATTCATTTTTAGATTCAAAAGTAATTTTAATAAAGGTAATATTTATGTAGACACGATGTAAGTCGAAAAATTTGTATTTAAGCACTTATTGTAAAAGTTGAGTTTTTATGCTGCAAAACTTAAACATCTTTATTTATTTTGCAATTTAACATTATTTCACGTATTTATTTAACATTATTTCACGTAACCTGCATTTCATGTAAATAAAAGCGGCTGGGTTCTCGTTCTCATAGATATTATAATAAGATGACAACATGACACAAAAATTTATTTTGTTCAACCATAAACTAACTATTTTAAAAATACATTAAAACAAAACCGTGATATTTTCCTCAAATATGTATCTAATTTTTCAAAATTTAAAAGATTTGGCTATTTTACACAACGCAAAGAAAAGTGAAAAATTAGACCTTTTGGAATCTATAGAAACTTTTAAACAAAGAATCCAAATTTGCAATTTTCAAACGACCAGCTTGACTTTATGTACACTTTAATTAATCTAATCCCCTTACCCACCATTATCTGTCAATAATTACGTGTTTGTTTGCTAAACCCAAATATTGATAATCTTTATTTTTTTTAATGCGCTTTTTACCTGTAATATATAACTGCTTCATCTTTTTTGCTCTAATGTATTTTATAACTTCTATGTTTTTAACGAGTTCATTTCTAAAATTTTAATCCTTTTTCTCATATAAATTATGCTTATTTTTGATGTTCCCTTCTGTAACGTCTTAGAATGGGAGACTGAAGTTCAATCAAAACTATAGTCACGGTGCGATGTCGACAAAATAAATTGTGATATAAAAATAATAATAATATTTTATTTTTGAATGTTGTATATATTGTGTTGTATATATATATTATTATAAAAAATTGATAGAATTGACCGTTACTATGGTCAATTCTATCAATTTTTTTACTAAATATTTTACTTTATTTTGCATAAAGTAAAATATGTTAACAAGCTAACATTAACACTAACATATGTTAAATACAAACATATTATTTTTGACAATTTTGAAAAATTTGTTTTATAAACTAAATTGTGTGTATGAAAAATCCAATGACAGTGCCACAATTCCGATGACTGAAATTCCAGAAAAAAGGTTGTTTGGCTATACAGTGGTTTGATTTTGTGTTTGTACAAATATGCTATACAAAAATTATATCTATTTATAAAGATATTTCATTAATATGTATTATAAATTATTGTCAATGTGACATGGTGTTAAACTTTTAAAATGCTTGTTTTTGTTTCAACTAATCTTAACTATTTTATTGCCAGTTTAAATTTTTTAAATAATAGCTAACTAGAAAATAATTGTGGATTTTTACACGATTTTTGTCTCAAACATCTAATGGCGTGTTAGAACGCTTGTTACTTTGTTCTCCGTAGTACCAACGCAAGCAATGGCAATACGTAAAGTTCGTGCACTATAAATGTTAATAACAGTGGCAAACAATACTATGAATTAATAACAACTGTTATATCACGACAAAATAATACACACTTGAATACAACTAAGTTTTAACAAAAACGGGAAATGGAAAGGTTTTAGAATGAAAAAAGTATTTGTGTTCCAAACTTTTTGGATGCATGGTAGATACTAAATTCAGACTAATGCTCCAATTCGGTTTTTTTAGCATTTTTTAAAAGATGCAAGAAATTAAACAAAATTTATTTTTATTATATTTGTTTGATTTCAAAAATTTATTAATATTAATCAAATTTGATTAATTTTAATGCTTTTCAATTATAATTGACGTTAAACTTATACTTGTAATAAAATTTAAATTTAAAATTAAAAAAATAGTTGCAAATAATAAATATTAGTAACAAATACTTGATTGAAGTTTATAAAACTAAATTTTATTTAATTTTATATATCGTACAAAAATATTAAAAAAATAACCGAGTTATAGCATTGGCGGGATTTTAGTATCCAGCCTTAATAGACAAATACAACATTTATTGCTACTGTTTCAATAATCATTTGTTTTATAGTAATATATTTTACGATTTCAAGATACATCCACGCATTCCAGTTTTACAGCGGTACCTACAACCGCCCGCTCCGGGCCACACCCGAAACGAATACGTATCACAGGTACTAGAGCTGAAGCATCTTGAGGCAAATAATCATATAACCGCTTTGATGTATTTTCCAAGAGTTTGAAAGTAAACGTTCAGATTTACAGGATGCCAACTCCACTGCAAGCTATATAATATAAAAATATACATAATATACACGAATTCGACTAATACGACACCAGTAGCGTTTGTTGTGAACTAAATAATATACAGTAGCCATTTGTAGTACAAACTAGCGTCCAAACTTGTTTGCAGGGTATTATATTACCTACGCTCTACATTTTATCATTACAATGCTAAACAGACCAGAGAGCGTCCAAACTGCATGTCTTTGCAGTTGATCAACATTTGAAAATGCAAAATAAATGTCCCGTGGTGCATTTAATGTAGTGGATATTTTTATTTATTTTGATGTTTTATTCAAATATTCAATTTATTTGTTAGTACCCTTGATTAGTCGCGCTTCCTGTTATAACACAAACGGTCGTGCGGATGGCAATCATCATTAATTATTTTAACGTAAGCGGCCGCGTCGATGATATGTGATACAGGACAAAAAACTTAATTATTTTAAAAACTACGCACATTATCAACATTGCATATATACATTTTATATATATGAAATACGCAACCTCGTAAGCAACTTTAAAACAAAGCTGTGGCAATTTTAAAACTTTTAAATGACACCTGTTTATTCTATGATTATTTGTTGTACAGGGTATATTTAAATAACGCCCAAAGGACCAACTGGGTTGTTTTTTAAGATAATGCAGTGTTTATTTAAGTAAATGTAATTGATTTTTCATTTTTAGTTTTTTTTTGTTACTTTATAATTATATCATTTAATTTGCAAATAAATATTATTTAAATAATTGTCGTTAATTACTACATTATATAATTTTATAAATTTAAATAGAACATTCTGAATATGTAATTTATTATTTTTGAATTTATTAAATTTTTAAAATACACTTATAATCAATTTTTACTAATAGATTTTTATAGTTTTCATAAAAAGCGCCATTCTATTCAGATTTTTGTTTAAAATGTTTTCTTCTAAGGTTATTAATATTTTGACAGCAAACGGTTGACTTTATAAAAAAATTAAAATTGATTCTTTTTCAATTACCTATCTAACGTAGTACCGTTGGATAGGTAATAATTTATCTACACTCTCAATTGGTAGGTTACTTTTCATCTGCTCATTTCTTACTTTGTCCAATCTTATTAATCCTTCTACCTTTCTTAAGTACTTCATTTTGCTAGCTTGCATTTTGCTTTTACTTCTCTGGTTCCAACATCCATGTTTCACATCCGTAGGTTAGTGTTAATGTCTATATTGTATTGTATAAAGTCATTTTCATTTCTTTTGTAATCTGCTTGTTGTCTAAAATTAGATTTCTTAGGTCAAAATAGCTTTTATTGGCTGCATATATTTTTTTATTTATATCATGCTATATGCTTCCTTTGTTATTTAATGATATGTGAACGTATCTATCTGTTCTATTTCCTTTTTACTTAAAGCTGTTCTAAATTTAATATATCACCATTACTTTTGTTTTTTTTTTCACGTTAATAGTCATGTTATGTTTCTTCAGTTCTTCATTCTACAAGTCTAGATTATATTGCATGTTTTCTTCTGAATTTGCTAATATAGCTACATCATCTGCAAATATGCATTCTGATATGGCTATTCTTGCTAATTTGTAGTGAATAATTTCTACTTTCGTTCTTTTATTTTTAATGTTTTTTTATATATTGTCTAAAAAAATGATAAATAATAGCGGACACAGTAACTGAGGAGTACTTACTGTGTCTCTCCTGTCTCTACCCTTATAAAGTAGTGAATTCTTTTGATGATGCACAGCCTGTTCTTATATAGCATTTTATAGCTT